>JAQFZE010002260.1:0-15052 GCA_034695245.1 Dicyrtomina saundersi | reverse complement strand
TACGGAAATACCACTTGGTGCATACCCGGAAGGACGAACGAGGAAAAGCGCTTCAAGGAATTTTGCTATTGCAAAGAGGATGCGCCGGTTGAAGAAACAGGAGAAGAGTAAAGAATTGCAAGTGCGAGGAAACAACAACAGTTGTATCAGCGACTGACGATCAAATAACGTCAGTTTTAGAATGATTTTATTATTATGTAATGCAAGGTTCAGGAAAATTCAACTTTGAATAAATTGGAGCCACCAACTTACAAATTATTTAAAATCAGTTGAAGCAAAATGTTAGTACGCAAACCACAGTACATACACTTGAAAAAAACTTGTAAAAACGCTAAAATTTTTTAAACAGTTAAAAGAGATAATTTAAACTGAAGCAAGTAAGTTTCACTTTAGTATTTGATTGCTTTTGAGTAGTTTCATGAAAATTGTTTTTATGCGTACATTTTTTATTACAAAACAATTCTTAACAGTGAAAAACAAAATTTTGTTTTTCAATTTATTTTAGTTTAATCCCCACGTAAGAGGCTATCTTTAGCAAGGGATATCATCAGTGCTGATCATATAAACTCATGATGTCAATAATGGACGGTCTTTTTATAGTCTAAATTGGTGAACTTACCTCGTTTTGCCAATTAAGCCCTTATCAACAAATATAATTATATAGCATATAAGGCAAACAAGCCCTGCAGTGAATTCAAACACTCATATCTTACGCAGAAAATTGCTTAGTAAACAAATTACCTAAATTAGGATTATTGGAAAATCTTATGAGCTAACTATTAAAAGATCCACAAGCGACTCGAGTATAAATTGGCAAATTGTAAGCACAAGTGGTTTGTCCACTCCGTACATACCCATGACAGTGAACCTCATAGGGGGCATAGCCCTCCAATCAATGGAATTGCGGTTGTCTTTCCGCATCCGCACTACTTGCCCATATTGATTTCTCAAAATTGATGTCTTCCAAATGATCACTAATACCATTGTGCGAGAGTCATACTCACCCATAGCGCTAAAAATGGTTACAAGCCAAGCAAATGCATTAAACCCAGTGAATCCTAAAAATAGAGCTAATAAACCGCCGAATCTTAGAGCACCCTATGTGGAGTAGACAGTTATAAATATGATGAGAACTTTGTTCTACAACGCGGCAAACGTGAAGATTGAATTTCCCCAATGATTTAAGAGTTGTAGGCCTCGGTACACTAGTACAATTGTCTCTGGTCGCTGTAGAGTTTCATGTGTCCATTTTGATGTCTTGCAGCTGGCCAAAACAATAATTATCATTACAAAAACATTTTTTTCCAGTGATGAAACCAACTTGCCATAAGCTTATCATCTACTTCGGGCTCACGGTGGACAAATCAGGCTATTAATTTTAAATTTTCACTATTAAGAGTTATTGCAATTCAACGATTTTGCATTTTAACACATTCGGTTGAAAATTAAATGGCTAAATTCTATCGGTATATATATATTATGTAATGTGCAACTGTTTTAATTAATTGATTGAAAATAAATGTCTTCAAGGACTACAAACATTTTTATTTTGAATTTTACTTTGGCATTGCAGTGATATACTGTCTGTGAAGAACCAAAATGACCCATATCCAATTTAAGCTACAATCAAAATTATCTATGTCATAAAAAAAAATGAGAAACGTGCGTAGAATGTTAATGAGGAGTTTTTGAAAAGTGTAAAATCTTCTATTTACATGCTTTTGAAAAGGTGCAAAATGTTATAATTCTATGTTTTTGAAAAGCGTAAAATGTTCTATTTACATGTTTTTAAAAAGCGTAAAATGTTTTATTTACATGTTTTTGAAAAGCGTTAAATGTTCTTTTTAAATGCTTTCAAGGCATATTTGAATATTTTGATAGATAGTGGATATTGGTTTTAGCTAAAACTGGATATGGGTCATTATAGTTCTTCACAGACGATATGCATGATATATGCGCCGTATGATATTGATTCGTAAGCAAGAATGCTAATGACTTGCTTCGAGGTTATAAAGGATAGGAAACTACAGGATGCAAGAAATGCATATATCATTCAAAAATATTTTGTTGATTTAATTATGGGCTGACAATATTAGTAGGACAAATTTAAAAGGATTAACGTATAATATATGCTCAAATGCTCACGTTGCAAAAAATATTGAGTACTTTCAATTTTTACTACAATGTATATTAAAGCTGCTACTGCTGCTGGGTACAAAAAACCTTGCTGCTTCTGCTGGTGTGAATGAACTTTAAAAAATGGAAATTGCGTGGATTTGCATATAGTTATTAGTAATATGTACTTGTGAGCTGCAGGGATTCTGGAATTTTCAATTGTCTGTCATGGCAGTTTTAAGCTCATTTCGGGGGGAAAAGGGTAATGTGGCAGCAGTTGGTATGGCAGTTTGGCCTTTGGCTTCCTAAACTGCCAAATTTATTTTACACATTATTTTAAAATTTACAATTGAATGAAAAATAAATCACGCTAAGTTGCGAAAACAAAACCAGAAAAACAAGCAGCTTGCAAACTAATTTCTTTAAAAATGCTTACGGGAAATAATTTTAGCGTAACTGCCAGATCACTAACTGCCAAATATATTTTTTAAACTGCCAAACCCATTCGGGTCATACCAATGTGATAATTATAGTTTCTGTTGTAAAATCATAAAACTAATAGGAATGAGGAACGTGCGCAAGTTACGGTATAACTTCAATATGCATGAGAAGGTATTTATTCTGCTATGCTTTTCTACTCGGAACATCCTATAATTTCATTCTGAGTATCTGCAAAATAAGCGTTAATTAAGTGATATATTTTGCATGACACGAAGAAAACGTATTACTGTATTTATGAATCCATGTCATGTCCAATAATTATTTAAGTATAGCACGATTACAACTATCACTATTGTTGGACGAACCGTGACCGTAGCTCAAGTCTATCACCGATATAACGATAAGTTAGTTTGCATATACGTGTGATTACAGTTATGAATACAACACTAGGACAATTTTTACCTCAGAGACTATGTGGGAATTGTTTAAGAAAATTGAGATGGAAAAATCTAGTTTTGGGCGGACTAATTTGTTTAGCCATCCTCTGCTGTTTCACACCGTCCCCACACGGATATGCTGAGAATGACAATTACAGTAACGTCATATCTCTCTTCAAGCTTAGTCAAATCACACTTGCCAATAATTCAACCTTCTCTGACGTTGAGGACGTGATAACTTTTGCTAGTAAGTATTATTGAATGCCACACACAATATATTTATGTTCACAGCATTTAACTTTTATTGTGACACGACATTTAGAAAAAAAAACGCTCAAAGAAAAATTAGTAATTCATCAAGCCAATTTTACGCATGAAAACAATGTTGCACGCTTTAATTGTCTTGATTTAAACTTTTAGATAAGGTTCCAGTTTTGGGAGATATGAAAGCGACGGAGAATAATTTGGAAATCCCACAATCTGCGAATGAGGAAAACTTGGAAAAGATATACGAATAAAGTCACATCATCAAACTACGAAGGAAACACAAGAAAAAGTGACAAAAAATGAAAATAAATTGAGAATGTAGCAAGGTTCGAATTTGAAAGAAATGCAAAAACACTTAATTTAAGTTGTAAACTTTCCCCTAATATATTTTATAAATCCACACAGAAAAATATACAAAAATAAATTGATTTATGTCAAAACGTTCCAATTCGGAACAGTATTTCCTTTTATTCAAGTATGTACTATTGCGATAATTATTTTTTGGCATACCAGTAGTAACATGTACTAATATTGCATTTATAAGGTATTATTTTCTTATTAATCTTGTTTTTGGGCACCATATAAAGCAAAATGATTCTTCACTGACGATAAGTAAATGCTATTTTAATCTTATACTAAATATTTAATTTTTATACAAAAAAATGTTGGCAAAATTTGCAAAACGGTCATCATATCATCCATCTCAAATATTGTCAATATTGCACAAAATTTCTCACAATGTGGCCGCGATACGGTCTTTTAGCGTTACTGAAATAGTATGTTCGCTAAAGCTCAGCATCTACTGCGGGCCCCCGCTGAACAAAATCGGCGCGAAGCGCCGGATGTGAAGTTGCAAAAGGATTCGAATTTGGATTCAGCTTATGATACTTTTTCTTTTCAGCTTTAGATTTTGATTTTGGATTAGGGTTTTTTATAAATTCAGCTTTATTCAGCTTTTAGATTCGGATTTAGCTTAAAGCTTAACATCTCTAATTTTTGCACGTGAGGCTAAAAATTTCACGTGGAGGACAACGTCAGGGTTGTGAAGTTTATTTTAATTAAGTTGTACCCTCTCATTTTGAGTTCAGATGATTTTACTGTAATTATACATGTATATTTAAAGACAATTCTAGAACGCATATATACTATGAAGCATGCATAAATGGTTATATTGAACATAATATGCTGTGAGTGCAAATTTCAAACATGCATAATTTTTTGTAAATTGCATCAATTTTTTTTGAATATTTGCAATTCATTAGTAATTTTACTTGCTACTAGATGGTTAATGATCCTGCTTTAGCTTCAATTGCTGTTTCAGCTAATTAATTATACATATTCTAATCAAGGAATATTTATGCTTTGGGCTAGTGCAGTGCACCAAATGTACATGATTGTATAATATGTTACACTACTTTTATATACAATTTTAAATTGAAAATTTAACTATCCCTTCTCCCTGAAGGAGTTTTAAATAAGGAAGAGTTAAAAGTGAGTTTATAAAAGAATCCACCGCATTTAGCCTTTGTCACAATTAACATTATAGGGTGAATACGTAGGTAGTCCGGGTAGTCACATGAATTTCTGGGAAACGTCTGTCTGATATAAATTGACATACCAAATGATTAGGATATCTCCACTAGAAATGAGTTATTTTAAATCATTTCATGATTGGTTTGGAAAGCTGCAGTGGAAAAAATTAATATTCGGTGAATAAGGGCTTTTCATTACAGTACATATTTTCCTATTGTTATTTTTCCAAGAGTCGGTTGATAGTACTATTGATAGTAAGATTTTCTGTCATACACAAATAATTAAATCTTTATTTCACCACATCATTCGAAAGTTGAATAATAGGACCACTACACATAATCCTCATTCAAATGAGAACGGAAGCTATATTGACAGTAAGTGAAATTTTTGAGACACATAGCGCGTTGCGTAATTACATAATTGTTGGCTAAACAATTGGCAAAAAGTATTCGGAATCTTTCAAGGGTGTCTGACAAGGTTGTAAGACATATTCCCCCAGCACATTTTCCTCCCAAGCATTAATAACATGGGAAATTTTCTTCCTAGCCCTAAAACGAGGGTTACTGCTTGGGGGAAAAATGTCCTAGGGAAGTCTATGTAACGTATATTTACCCACTATAGCAAGAATAGAAAACACTAAAAAATTTAACATTTTAATTTCTGTTGCTATTTGTGTAAATAGGGAAATGAATCAAATTAATTTGACGACGTATCGCTTTGTCTCAGTAGCCCACATGGAAATGTTCAAAATACATATACTGTAATGGCTCATACATCTACGAAGCAAACCTTCGTTTCAAACCCGAAGTTGAAGTAAAAATCTCAAAATCAAGAACATTCATAATCTGTATGACGATGGAGATCCCATGAATGAATAATATCTATAATGGAGAAGGAATACCACCCAAACGAAGAAATCTAGTTAATGTTCCCTGGCTTGATTTCGATATAATATCAGGTATTCACCTCCAACGCATCTTCCCAAAACACGTTGCATGTGATGAAGGAATTATATTTTATTTTTATTAAATTCCCGGGCTTACATGATATTGAACTGATGACAATTTTTAACTTGTATGGATTTCTTAAGGGCGCTGAAACTGCAGTACAAATGAATGCAATAGTAGCTACGAGAATACTTGGGACCCTTGTCCATTGATTTGGAAGTAATTCAAGAATAGGAACTACGTGACCATATAAATCAACGAGAAACCTTAACTTTGGTATGTTATTATTTCTACTACTTTGAACAACACTAACAAGGAAACCAAGCCACATGTACTCTCTCGATTTTGAAAACGACACCTACAATGAATTAAGCCGCACTTGGTTACTACAGATCCAACGTAACTCGACTGCATTTTGCTCCGTTCGCTCACAATCATGCGCGGTCAAGTTTAAAAAATGGAGATTTTGCAACTTTGAAACCCTGTAGCTCCTACAATTTTGGGCGGATTAAAAAAAGTTCATTTTTGTGATGATTTTTGACCACACATATCAACGTAAAAACCTAACTGTGGTAACGGGTGGGCATGGACCACGAAGTTAAGAGTGGAACATCGAATTAAATATGTAACTGTAGAACACTGGCTTTGTTTTCAATGTGGACTAAATGTTGCGTTAATGTACGGAGGTATATGATTCTTGAGCACACTATGGCAGACGTACTCATCGAATCTACAACCAGTATTATTAATGTAATCTATGGATATGATCGTCTTACTGATGTACTCATAGCGGCAATATATTTGTCTCGCATCACTGCATGTATTTTGTTATTTACCTGGGAGTTGGTGGTTTGACTTAACCCAATATCCTGAGAGTGCCAGTCACCGACTAGAAGGTATCAAAAACCACCGTCAACCCGAACTCCCTTGTACTATGCATACTATGTGAGTAAGGTGAACAAGAGAGACCACCTGTAGGTAAGCCGGTTAAACATCCTTAAAGGTAGGAAGATGTGTAAGCTATAGCACATGGGAAGTCAAAAGAGAAATCTACTGTAGTTGTACATCTACCTCTGCCCCGTGCCATGAAGACAACGCATGAGCACATGTACATACCTGTCCACGTTCACAACTCCCTACCCTCAACTGATCCTCTCCGACTGAACTTAAGACCTATCTTGATTCAATCCACAATCCAAGTGGGAGGAGGGCTTCTTTGACCTAGCCGTACAGTAGTTACGTGGACCAAATAATAAAATGTTTACTTTTAAAGTTAAGGACTAATCAAGAGGTGAGTTAATTGCTGGCATATGTTAGCAAGGAAAATACAAGCGTAAAGAATCAATGGACTGCAGTAACTAACAAACTTTGAAATCGATAAATAGAATTGAAGCCAGTCGATGCGATATGTTTACAATTAATTTCAGATACGACGTAAATCACTAAGTCATTACGTTTTATTGTGAATTATGACAGCTATGGGACATCTTAGTAGATGTCAACGTTGAGCAAAGGCAGTAATATTTCACAGAAATAATAATATTAGCTGTAGTAATACTGGCATTTAGAACTAAAAATATTTAAAATTTGTACAGTTGAAATAATTTAGTCTCAATAAAGAAAATTACTGCGAATAATTATATAAACTTAAGTTCAATACCGAACAAACACCTCTGGTTGAGACAATGCGGAGACAACATATACTTACAAAAGCATAATTTTAGTTTGGTTTGAGATAACTTCTGTTTTAGCGTCAAGTTAATTGACGATAGTCTGCGTAAATGTTAGGTGATTTTTGATTAAAGTTTGTTTAAGGACTGTGACGCCGGCGGGGTTGGCTTTGATTATTTTTTGTTAGTTGATTTTTCACGCTTTAAAAGAGATTACTTTGGATCTAAACTTTACCGTTTACCATGTCAGATAATACACAAATTACGGTTTAATTAAACAAAACGTATGCCGCACGGGTGTACGCACAAAAGTTGTTTAGTTTTAAAATGCAACCAAATACGTCTAGGTAAGTTCAACATGTTTTAAAGTTTTGTTTTTGCAAAACAAAAGTATTTTAATAATAGGTCCACAAATCTTGCAATTAGTTTTACTAGCATTCCGTATCCGGTTTGACGGAATATGTTTGCTAGCCACACTAAAATGCAAAGAAGAGGAGAATGCGAGAGTGAGGTATTTAATTGATATTTTTTAACTTCATTAGGTATGAAGATTGATTTAAGTTCTAAAAATTGACGCGTGACGATATCTGTACTTTTGATGCATGAGATTTGTAGATTTAATTATCCACTAGTCGACTGTAACAATAAAATGAGTAAAAATTAATTACAAAATACTAACAATAATAACAAGATTACTTGTATTGTTAAATAGAGTGATACACTTATTTCTTTATTAGATATTCAAGAGCTAATAAAACAAGATGTTAAGCAGTCGATTAACGGTTGTGAAGTTAGAGATTTAAAGGTAAATTCTAGATACATTAACGAACAAACGGATTCGCAGGGCCCACGGCGTTTTGAGTGGAACATAAAATTAAATATTTTACTGTAGCACGTCTAGTGTCTGAACTTAACATGGACTAAATGTTAGAATATACACTTCTACAGGTACAGAAAACCAAAAAATATAGTTGAGGCTGGATTGGTTACCTCGAAAATTAAAAAGGTCAAGAACGTTTTTGACTGCAGCAATTTATAAACGTTTAAAGAAAAATTGATAAGTTAAGAGCAAAATTGATAAATATAAACATATTCAGTCAATTTTGCCTAAATACATTTAATTAAATATTTGCGAAACGAAACCAGGTACTGAATCCTTCATGTAAATTATAACAAATAAAAGATATTTTATTCAATGTAAGCGATAATAATTTGAGATTGTCATAGTATGTAAATATAATTTAAGTTATTATTGCTGGTAATAAGAACTAACAATAATACAAAGTTGTGCAGTTAAACTAACCTTTGAATTGTAAAATAGGACACATTTAGATCACCATATATATTTGGATTTATGACTAAACTGTTATATTGTTCTTTGCGACATACTTTTAATGTATGAACCGTTCACGTTCTAGTATAAGGTGTTATTTACAGTAGGTGTTTTAAAATGAGGTTTGTGTAATAAACTGTTTTATTTATTGTTTATGCTTCTGCTTTCTTAGTTGTTTGCTTAGCCCAACGCACTTTGTATTTTGATTTTGCGGCGGCTGACAGGTCAGGGTTTATGTAGTGAAAGTTGGTTTGTGCTTGAAATGGATTATAGTGACCCAAAGCAGTGTTTTGATAATTCATACTGCAAAAAGTGACACAGATCTTATCTTTTTTACTTTTCGCTCTTTTTGCGTTGCAATGGGTCAAGGTTTTGAGCGTATGAGGGTATTAAATAAATGATGTATGGATGACTGTAGCAGTACTTCTGTTTTGATGTTTCCCTTGCTAGACTTCAAAACTTGTGAATATTGAATTTTAGTTTCTAACTTGTGGACGCCAGAAAAATAAATCAAGCATCCTAAGTAGTCGTTGCTCTAATTTATTACTATTATTAGGAAGACGAGGGGGGAGGGGTATGCTTGAAAATAGTAATTCTAGCTATATGTTGTTCAATATCTGTCTTGAGTTTATGTATCTCTAAATACAGTACTGCAAGTATGTTTCTGACACTAATCGTGACAGTGTTTAGTCTGTTGTGAGGGCTGTCCTGTGGTTGATATTTTTGCCAACAGTTGTGCCGTGATTCCTTAATTACAAAGATTTATAGCTCAATGTATTTCTGCGTAGCTTATACAGTGGTACAGATTTGACTAGCGTTTCTTGAACTTTGTCAGAGGTTAGCTGGTCGTCAATAGTTAGGCTTAATGTTGTGCTGCAATTCATAAACGATTATATTTGCATTAAAAAAACGAATGTGTCAAATCTATCTCTAAAATATAAGACTTATTGTCAGATGATTTAAAATGATACTTGAAAGAATACTTTTTGATACTTTTTATGGATTAATGTTTCTAATTCTGAGCTTTAATTTAATGATTTTGATATTAATGATTTACTAAGTTGAGTTCTTAATTGCAAACTGCCATTCTAATATCACATATTACATTTGTAATACTCGGATCAGAATTTTTGGAAAATAATAATGATAATTCACGTCTTTTTATTCTGATCTAGGGCTGCGACCCGCTCATTTAAATCTATAGTAATGTAGATAGAACATATTAGCAGGTTTTCATTATACACGGCAAATTCAGTGATGAGCATTGAAATGTCCACTGCTGCATGTTTCGTTTGCTTGCATAATACGTTCAACGAATGCATAAATGCCAATGCAGCAAGAGTCGCGATCACTGCATAAATTATGCGTTGATCTAACAGCCCACTACAAAAGGACCTGATCTCCTGATCAGTCAGGTTCACTGCTTGACCTTTTATGCTTTAACAAACATGCCATATTAAAATCAATATACTTATCTGACCATCAATTGAATTTCATGTTGGGTGAATACAACATAATTTGTTCCCATCAAACTGCAATAATTCAAAATCAAATCATACATCATATCATTTTCATCAGTAATTTAAATCAATGCTTATGCAATAATCTGGTTTGTTTATATTTAATTTCAATTGTCGTTCACTTTGCTGTTAGTTATTTAGAACTGCTGGTTACCTACCATTATATATTATTAACTTTGCCAGTTGAATATTAATTTAAATAAATGTTTGTTTCTACTTGCTTGATCTATGTTGTTAATGATTACATATAATTTTAATCAAATTGAAATTTGTAAAAGATTACGCCGTACTAGAAGGTACACTCATGAAACCTTGGATTCGTGCTAATTACGCCCGTGTGAGGTACAGAAAACTATTAGCTTCAGTTGTTATTACGATTAACGGATAGGGTGTGAAAGTGTGTGTCTGTGTGAACTGTGCGTTCAATAATACTTGTAATAACTGGGATGCAATATAAGAATAGGCAATGAGATACTTTTAGTAATGATAATGGACTTAATCGAATGCATGAATCTGGCTCTATGACACTTAAACCTCAGGGTCCGGCAGTCTGTAGGCTGAAAGAAAGTTTAGATGCTTCCACGAAGGTGAATACAATGCGATTAAAATTTATTCTCTTTCTTCTTTACTGAATTAAACTTTGGTAACAAACATAAGTTTTAAACCTAATTAGTCTGTTTTGGTTATTTCGGCATCCGCCGCATTCTAATCATTGTAACATATTTTACTTAAACTAATAGTTTCTAAACACATAAATTATTTGATTAGAATTTCTGTAGGTTTTTACTTAATACTAAAATTGGTTAATCGCATTTATGAGTTTAATTCCTGTAAAAAAATTAAGAAAATAAATATAAATGCAATTTATGGATGAAATCTATATAATCATGTTATTGTTTTGATGAAGTATAAAAAATCATCATAAACTTAAATTATAAATAAATGCAAATTCAAGACCCTCTAACAAAACCAAGAAATCCGTCTTGTGCATCCCATGCATTAAAACATGCTATTGAAATCGATAACTACTTCTTGCATCAGCATTCCATATTTATTATTGCTTATACAAAACCCAGACTAATTATATATTATTACTCATGTCCACATTGCTGATGAGTGACTTGCAAAAATACTTTAAATATTTCTTAACCTACGAAGTTGAAACGTACAATATCTATCATAGATATAACTGCGTATGAGCTCATATGTATTGTTAAGTACGGTTCTGGTTTACTTATGGGTGTAATGGTAAATGAGTACGAGTCTATAGTTAAGTAGAACCGTAACTTAATCGTTGTTGGTTATTACTCTCTATGGCTATGTGAGAGGTTTTATTCGTACTTACTGATCTATAGTGAAAGGTCAGTCGGGAGAAAATAGCATGAATGATACAATTGCTATCTATTCTCATAGTAGATCCCAGACTGGACTGCCGATGATTAACACAGTGCTAGTCCGTGTATTTATATTAATTGTGACGTCATTATACTTGACGTGTCTTTCTATATAACTTTAACATAACAGGATGTCAACAACTAAATAAATGTCAATTTCATATTTTTGTGAATGTACAACAGTATTTGCTAATGTGCTGTTCAGCACATTAAAATGCAATGTGCAACATTTGCATTCTAACACACCCGCCTCTACGTTGAATAGGTGGATACACATGGTCATAGCAATTTAAAAATAAAAATATTACATTCAATCATATAATTTTCTTTTTAAATAATAACGTCATTAATTAAATATTCATATTGTAAATAATCATTACATCCTGCATAACAAATAATTTCAAAATTAGTGTAACTAAAGTTCAATTTCCTTATAGTAATTATATATATATATATATTAGCGAAAAAAATTTCGACTAAAATATTAAATGTTTATCAATTCATAATTGTAATAAGTTACACAATCATTATGTCATAATAAGAATCCACTACCTCCATAGTTTTTTTCTTTTTGGAGTGTGGGAAAAAAAATCAATGTTTACAAATTCAATAAAATAATTTCTTACTTCTTAATTCTTAATGGGTATTTAAGAGGTAACGGCTCCATCCGAGCTCCTCTAAATTTTAAATAATTCATATTATTATTGTGTTGTTGGAATAAGTGACGACGCTTACATGTAGTAATGGTTCAAGTGGCTTACGCGGCGGCCGTAAATGCGGAAATTGTACAGGATTAGGTGCGTATCTACATAACAATGGGGTTAAGGGTTTCCTCTGTTGTGTGGTTTTGGCGGCGGCTTTGTTAGCGTCCTTCAGAGCAGGTTTTTTGGCGGCAGCTCGTTGAGTAATGCTGAGTAGAGCGGCGGTTTTTCTTGCGGCGGGTTTTTTAAGGACAGATTTTTTGGCGGCAATTTTCCTGGTGACGATTTCCTTAGCGGCGGCTTTTTTGATTTTGTCTGTGGCGGCTTTTGCAATCTGGTCTGCGGCGGTTTTTTTTAATCCGGTCTGCGGCGGCGTTTTCGATCTGGTCTGCGGCAGCTGCGGTTTAGGTTTTTCCCCTCTGTTTGTCAGCGGCGGCTTGTTCGATCTGTTGGGCTACGGCGGGTTTGATTGATTGGGCTACGGCGGGTTTTGGGATCGGATTAGCGGCAGCGGCTTCTGCTTCTTCTCTGATTTGCTCTACTAGAGCCTGGTAAAGAGCAACCTGATTTGTTGCACGTTGGGCCTCAGCCATTGTATCCGCAACATACTGTTCGCTGTACGTGGCCAGAGCTGCTTCGCATTCCGCACGGCGATATCGGTATTCAGGGCGATTAAAGCGGGTACACATGTTGTGCCTGGTCTCCTTAGCCTGTTGGTATTCTTGCTTCCAAAACTCCTCGTTACGAAGAGCTTCAGTAAGTTGCTTGTCGGAGTCCATAGAAAAGTCTGCTAGGATCCACAAGACAGTAGTTCTTGGTCGGGGACAAAACCCCTTCGATTTTAACGTGGGAACGTTATCTCAACTTTTAAAGTTGAGACCCGTTACCTTCACCAATGTTAAGTACGATTCTGGTTTACTTATGGGTGTAATGGTAAATGAGTACGAGTCTATAGTTAAGTAGAACCGTAACTTAATCTTTGTTGGTTATTACTCGCTATAGCTATGTGAGAGGTTTTATTCGTACTTACTGATCTATAGTAAAAGGTCAGTCGGGAGAAAATAGCATGAATGATACAATTGCTATCTATTCTCATAGTAGATCCCAGACTGGACTGCCGATGATTAACACAGTGCTAGTCCGTGTATTTATATTAAATGTGACGTCATTATACTTGACGTGTCTTTCTATATAACTTTAAAATAACAGGATGTCAACAACTAAACAAATGTCAATTTCATATTGTTGTGAATGTACAACAGTATTTGCTAATGTGCTGTTCAGCACATTAGAATGCAATGTGCAACATTGGCATTCTAACAGTATATATATTGTATGTTTTAATAATTTTGCTATTCAGTATTTGTTTTTATAATTTTGTTTTAAATATTTGTATTTTTGTTTATGTTTTAAATTAAAAGTGTACTAACTGTTATAAGAAAATTATTTGTTTTATATTTTTTAAATTTATTTAGTTATTGCAGTTATTATTAATGTGAATTACTCTTTCGAGTAAATTTTTAAGCTCGATTAACCTTTAGTAGTATTGTATACTACTCTGCCTCTCCCATTTATTTGAACTTTGCTTCAGTTTGCTTAAAAAATCATAAAATAAATAAAATGAAATAAATAGATAAAATTGTATTTATTCAAGTAACATTGCGTTATATTCTGCTAAATGTCAGTAATTGTTAACGCAAGTTCTAAAAAGTTTAGTTAATTTACCTGCCTGCTAAATGGTGTAGTTAGGTGTTCATTTATTTATGCTCTCATAACTATGCTAATTATTTGTATTTAGTTTTATTTTTTGTCATTTGTTTTTGATTTTGGTTGTCTTTCTTGGTTGAGCTGTTGTGGAAGATAGGAATGATAATTGTTTGGTCATTGGAGGGCAGGACTTGTGATAGGGGCCTGCATCTCGTTCTCCTCAAACCAAATCTATAGAATCTGGTACGCATGTACAAAGATGGTTAACACGTTTCTTTTTTGCGCCGTTGCTTTTTATATTATCTGCAAAGCGCTTGTGTCCTTTACATGTATGATCTTTTCTGCTGTTTTTTCGTTTTGTGTCTTTCCACAATACATATATTTTACGTCGCGGTCCATTGTGATCTCTACTGTTTCCATGCGTTTGGATTTTGCTATCTCCGCTACAGTAAGAACAGATATGTATGCTTTGTACTTCTCGTTGTAAATAATTGCCATGTACACTATCAGTCCAATAGCAACGATCAGTTTCATCACAGTTAATTCTAATGATAACCTGATTGAAATTATTATGCTTTCAGTGTCCGCTTGCGCTCCTGGTACCAAAACTAATAACTACTAACCGGGAAGCCAGTAATAACTTGTGAGGACGGGAGGAGGAGGAGGATGTTTAGGAGGAGGATGTCATGCGCTCGAAAAACCCAGAAATAACCCTTTCCCTCTCCCTTCCAATTGGAATAGTTTTTGCCTATATAGGCAAAAACTATTTCAATTGAATGAAGGGACACTGTACTTGATTATCTTTGAATCTGGATCTACTTCTACTTTGACTAGGTATGTTCGTGTTAGTCTAGATGATATGATAAGGGTTTTCTCTGCGAGCTATAACGTATGGTTTAGAAGTTATGATTTTTGAAAGTGTCTATAAATTGGTTAATAGGTAAGTCATATTTTTATTCGTACTTTGTACTCTGCTTTATTGACAGT
>JAQFZE010002259.1:0-15054 GCA_034695245.1 Dicyrtomina saundersi | reverse complement strand
AGAGAGCCAGCCCTTATATGACGAGGGTCTTGGTCGTGCAATGGTGGATGAAAAGCGTCAGGTTAGGTGGCGAGTGTAAACGCATGCGATCAGTGGACGAAGGATAGAGAGTAGGAGCAGGTAGCAAAGCTACGGGAGCACTCAGCGATGGGAAGAATCAGCAGATTACGTCTGCTGATCGACCTGATCACCAACTGACGTAAATTATATCTTATTTTATTGTATATGCTTTGATTAATACACAAGCTTGCCTTTTTAGATGAAATTGATACACCTTATTTAACGTCTGTATATTAATGGTTAGTCGAACTTGCGAAAGCAAATAAATACAATTAAGTTAGCATTCTACGACTTCTGATGTTGCAAGTATTAACAGTATTATTTTTCTGTTGTTTTATTTGAATAAAATTAAAAGTATGAAACTGTTTCAGTATTCCTTGTTTTGGATACAGCATTATTGCTGTTATTATGGTTGTATAAGTCATGACGTTTGCAAGGCATGCTATTCTTTAAGTAAAAAGTAATAATTATACTAAATTGGCATAGCGGATAGAAGCCACATAGTGAACGTTTGATAAACATTTTTTGGACCGAAACAGAAGCTCCTTGACTGCACAGTGCCGAACAGTTATGTAGTAGTAGCAATAACACTTTCCTTTGGGCTAACGCCAATAATGGGATTGCATTCATTTAAAATTCAAGTTTAAGTATTCTACATGGTTCTGAATAGCAATTTATTAAAAGTAAATAATGCACTATATTTTGATTACATTACAGAGTTCCGATTGAGAATTTAAATGTAAATAATCTACATTTATTATAGCTAAATTTTCTATTTTGCAATTCTGTATATACTTAATATTAGTTATATTATTTAGCTATAATAAATAAGCGTAATATAAGCGTATTTATCAAATTGACGCACCTACATAGTATTGAATTAATATTGTAGTTAAAGCTTGTAGGAAGAATGTGCTGCGTTGTGATTTTGCAGGTTTTATAGCTAGAGTTCTTGATTTATAAAAATAAGAATAGGAATTAAATAGTGATTACTGTAGTGGACTAAATTTGGTGCAATAAGCAAACTATAATGTGTGAAGCTATAAATGAAATATTTGAGTGTATTTGTTTACGTTATTGCTTACGTTTTTAGTGTTTAAAGCTTTGTGATAATTTCATGCGATAGAGATGTATTTCTGCATGTTCCACATGTTTTATGCTTATAAGGGTCTGTTGCTTTAAAATATTTTAATCATACAGGGTGTCAAAAGTTTAAATAAGATGGAATTTAGATCCGAGTTAAATTCAAAATACAGTGTGTTTTTGTCGGTGGCCAAGAATCATACAAATCTTTATTGTTAATGCCTAGTGACATAGCATCATAAATAATGCTAGCATTGGAAATTATTTTTTAAAACCTGCTATTAAAATTGCTACATAGAAAAACAAGCAACTTTCTGGTTATTGGAAATTGCATTTACATGCGCAGCATTGCACAAACTGAAATAATAAGCAATATTGTAGTATAAGTATGCTTACTGAACTAATTTCAGTTTGTGGCGGTTTATGGTTTTACATGATTCAAATAATATTTTAGCTGCACTACAACAACGTTATAGTGCATATTAATGTCAATTGTCCGGTGCTTATAAAATTTATTTCTATCGATTTTCTATATATATTACAGAATTATTAAGTAAAATTAGAGCAACAACTAAAGTAAAGTTTCATCAAAGCTAGTTATCTTCACTTTTTTTTATCTTTTTTTTTATTCAAAATTGATTGACAAGTTTCTTTAACTCCTAGTATTATTCAGCGTTTTTAATTAAATTAAAAAAAAATAATTTGCACGCAACATTTGAACTTAATTTCATTCAATAAAATTAATTCTAAAATTTTGTGGTTACTTCATTATCAAAATGCAGCAAATTTTAGTTTTTTATTGTTCCTATCTATCTTTTCTAACAATAAAATTGAAACAGTAATTCAATTTCCCTCAAAGTGCTAAACTAATTAAGATGAAATCACACACTGTTGATGACTCCTGGGTCAACCATCTGGTGTATGGGTTTATAAACCATGTTAAATCATACCGTAATTTCCAATTATAAATCACGCAACTAAAATTTGCGACTAAAACGTTCAAATAATGAAGGCAATAAAATAAAATAAAATCATTGTTGGAATAAATTTAAAAACAAAACGACATGTGACTATGACTGACAATGCGCACGAGGTCCTAATGCTGCTCTTAAAGCTAATCATAGCAAAAAAATGCTAACGAGTATGATATTAGCATCAGCATCAGCATTATCAAGCAGCATTACAATTGCTGACGTAATGCTTCCAATGTAACTCTAAAATCGTAGCAATGTTTTAAGGAAATTGCTAATGCAAGCGTTTTTAAAAATCTTGCTACGACTTGCTAGCTATGTAACCAGGTTTTTAAGATTATCCCTATGTGTCAAATTTGTCGCTGTTTACATTTGTTGAAGTTACTTCTAAAACTTGAAAACTATGGTTACAATGGACTTATTTGTAATGGTCAGCAGTTGATCTTGTATATAAGTTTGACGTTTAGGATTTCTACATTATGTTGTTTCCGCTTTAACTAAAGCGTAATGAACTTTTTATTCAGTTATTGTTTTGTATTGTTTAATGTAAATTGTTTATGTACTTAAATAATTTTGAAGCGCTGCTTTTTTCATAAGCAAGTTCATAAAGCAGATGTACTAAAATGGGCCTAGTGTTTCTATCTATTGCGTTTTTAAATAGTGTGGCGTTTCTGCATTTAGAATCCTGAATAAACATCAGTCCCATTATTGTTTTAATGACATCTATTTTGGATTAGTTTAGTTAGTTTTAATTTATTCTTGTCCTCTTCACAAAAGACGTTAGAATATTTTGCGGTTTTTGTTGAGTATTTAAAACTTGAGATTTGAATTGGCTTGTTTCAAAATGATCGTGGGTAATAGTTTTAGGTTCTTTGGTTACTGAGTTTTGCAATGTTTTCAAATTTTCCAAGAGATTTTTAATTTTTGTTATTTTGCATTGGTTTTCTGTGGTTGCTTTTTGAGTTTAATGAATTGGTTTTTGAGTTGGCTGAGTTGGCTGTTTAATTATAGGTTGTATTACTGAAGTAGCGTGTAATTTTAGCTTTGCAAGAATTCCTTGTATTGCGCATAATTTTGAAAAAATTGACTTTATCATTGTAAGTGCGTTTTGCTTTGCTTTGATAATATCATGCTGTACACCCTGTATATCTTCAGGATGGTACTTAAAGGTGGTGTATACATACTCTTCAAATTCTTCTGCTTTGGTTAAATGATTTTCGCATTCATCGCTTGTAGTTTAATATTCTGTCATTGCATAGAAATTTGCGAAATTTGCTTCAGTTTACGTGACAAAAGCAAATTTTGCAAAAGTGATTTAAATTTTGGTATTCTATTTACTATAGAAATTATTTGTTTTTTGTATTTTGTGGATTAAAGAATACCCCAATTACCACAAATGTATGTGTGTTACACTAAAAAATTAGCCTCAATAATAGTAAAACACAGTAATTTAACACATAATTGTTGTGTGTGTATAGAATACAATAAATGTGTATTCACAGCAAGATAATGGTAGCAAGGTTGTAAAGCAGTTGTTAGCGCCAGCGTGTTTCAATCAGAACTCACCAATTATGTTCTGGTTGAAGCCCCACTGAATTCATTTAGCAGCTTGTTAATAGACTACTGGCTGATGCCGTGATAAGTTGCACCCCGGTAGTCCAATACTCAAAACAATAATATGCTTTCCAACAGAAAATTGCTGACAGGTAACAAACCATAGTTTTGGGACTTACAGGTTACTGAATTAAGTTGTGCTGAATTTGAATTCAGTAGTCTTATAACAAACTACGGGCAAAATTTAGGCTAATATCCTTTTCAGCAATTAAGCTAAACAACACAACTGCTCCATTCCCAACTGAATTCATGATTTAGGCAACCTATTAAAGACTACCGGCAACTCTTACTAAAGCCATTCAGCAGTATCAGCGGGGAAAAAAGCTCGCAGAAAGTACAGCAACCAAGAGTGAAGCACTTTCTAATACCACACGTCTATATACGTGCTAGCAAACCCACAACAACACTCAATTAGAAAGTGGATCACCCTTCCACAACATCACGTATAGGCCAAAGCCAAACTGAACTCTCCTAACAGTCTATGCATACATACTACTTACTGAAACCGTAGCAAGCTGCCCCTCGACCAACAAAAAATGTATAAACAAGCTCCCTGACAACACAAAAATCAATAACATACTCCATCAGTAAAATAATAATTACTAAGTATAACGTAAAAGCAACTATCTAATAACATTCAATATTGTAGATATATCCAAGACTTTTAAAACCCAAACACAGCCAACTTAGTACATACAGAAATAATTGGAAAATATCATTTGACGTATCAAACAGTGAGTCAAAAAAAGCACAGCCGCAAAAACTGAAAGCTGACGACCTGTTTAACATTAATGAATAGAATGAGGTTTTTTTAATCACAAACCACAAAATACACAAAACGTCGCAGTAGTGCTTACAGGCATCAATCAGAGCAATATAATGGTAACCCTGCAACTTTTGAAGCAAATTGCTAACACTAAAAGCAATATCCATAACCGCCCTAACTTCAATGAACTCAGCTTAGCCTAGAAAATAGCAAATTTGTCTACAAAATTCACCATTATTCAAGATGAAAATAAAGCGCTCTAAATAAGGGTGAAAGCACTTGCGCAAAACAGTACTCGACGCTATAGCAGATATGCCGCCTTACAGGCTCCACAACAAAGTTTTACTGTTCTAACAAGACGTTCTAATGTTACAAGGCATGACATTTAATAACGCCACGAGACTTAAATCCTAAAAGGGGAGCTTGTTTAACAGAATCTACCACAGGTTTTACCCTGCCTCAATAAAGATACTAATTGTATCATTGAAAGCTTTCTTACCATTACAGATTTCTTTTACTACACAACAATGTATTGAGTTATTATTCAGTGCTTATCTCAAAACAAATAGAAGCTCTCCTAAAATCTTAGGTTTCTTTTACAGACTTCCTTAGTTTTTCTATATTTGCTACATACCAAATTGTCGTTCACTCTCCTGACACGTTAGATATAAGGAAATAATATCCAACAAGAAACTATCTCGAGGAATTGACAAAAACATAGTTGTGACTATCACATCTTTGAACATCTTGAATTCCAGAACTTCATTCAATAATTTTATTTTAGATGTAGGAACGTAGGACCGCCCAAGCATTTATATGTCAACAGACAACGCGTGCCACAGAAAAATAAAACTAGGTAGTATATGGTCCTGGCCATGACCTCAAATCTAATTGCATATAAGCGTAACTGGACAATTTAATTGTTTCTATTGTTATTTGTATGAACGTTGGACAATCCTTCGTACAAGTATTTCTTATTTTAGAATAGGATACATTTAGGCTAGCGCGCATAAGACTAGATAGCTTATTTCATTGTTCCAAATAATAGTTCATTTACAACACTCTAGACTGTTTAAAACTTAAGTGCCTGGAGTTGGTACTAACAGGTTTGTTCATTAAAAATAATGCATGTCGACTCTGCATCTTGATTTTGAAAAAAGCAGAGGGATCGGTCTCATACTTCTTATTCATTAGTTTGAATGTCCCAGTCAGGTCTTCTTGATTTATTCTGTCTTCAAGCGAATAGTTTCAATACTTGTTAAGCCTCTCCTTGTAAGACAAATTCTAAAGCGATGAAAGAAGACGCGTGGCTAATTTTTGCAAATTTGCAATCTTGTGAAAGTAAATTTTTAAAATGCGGCACCATATTTTGTTGCAGTACTCAAGCAGTGGACGTACAAATGTTACAATAGGCGTACGAGGGAAGAAAATCTGGGATCGTGGTGCACGGAGCATGTTGAGATACGAGATATTGATGAGAGAAAAGCATATGTAGTTATACATTTTGCATGCGGGATTTCTCTAATCCATTTGTACTCACGGGCAGAATCTCCTCCTGTCTCTTAGATATGCTGATAGGAGAGAAATAAAGCAATAGTTTGGGATACATACAGCTATTAAAAACATGCTACAGACTGAGTGAGTACGGAAATTAGTGAGTGGGGTGAGCTCTATGGGCAATAACATTACTCTGAGACTGACCTGGCTCGTAATGGTATAAAAAATCCCTGCCCAATGTCTGATGCGTCTGTAAAACCAATCCGATCACTATACATCCTCATTTTTCAACTTGATATAGCAACTATCCAAGGTCGTCTTATAGGATGGTTCAGCCCCTAATGTAGGAAGGTGAAGGGAGACATAGAGCGTTTTTTCTGCTATGACTTGACACATCATGGTGGTTTACTCGTTTTGGGCTTCACGGCATTTTTAAATAATCAGTTACTTATGTCTGTATAGCTGGATCCTAAAATTAACGTCTTAAACAGCGCAACATTTAAGATAGTCCGTATTATTAGGTTTAGACTTCCCAAGTAAAGCTAGTGTAATATACATTTACAGTCAGCGAGCTCAACTGAATGCACTTATACCAGTCTGATAAAGTACATCTCCAGAGTAAGCTGTAAAAGTAAATTGTAATGTAGTATGCAATAGGCCATGGCCTAAAAGTACAATACTACTAACATACATACACACAATAAGCGTACGAAACCCGTACGTCTCTAAATATTTAAAAGTTTGCTTATTTTGTAAACACATGGATTTGGCCTTTTCTATGGCCTGTTGACAGTGTTTTAGTCCTAAGCTGTCTGTCCATATCAACCTCTAAGTCTCTTGCACAAGGTAAGCTATGCAGCGTAGCATGATTACAAGAGTATAATGATTTTCACATTTCGTAACAATAAAGTGCACTAGATCGTGTTTTACAATATTCATTTCCATGTGGTACTCATAACGCCACTTGCCCAAGTTGATCAACCAGTCTTCCTGAAGTGTATGACAGTCGCTGTCCGTTTTCCGAGTTCTATAGATTTTTAAATCATCGACGTATTGCTTAACTGAGCTGTAAATTACGTTCCACATTTAATCTACGTAAAGTAGGAACAGCATTGGCCCAAGTACAGTACTTTGTGGAACTTTACTGATGACTGTCATCTTCTTCAAAGTTTCACTATTTACAACAACTTGATATGATCTGTCTGTTAGAAACCAGTTAAGCCATTTTATGAGATAAACATCAAGGTGGTGACGTTTACGCAACTTGTGAAGCACCTGCTTGTGAGGGATCTCATCAAACGCTTCGGAAAAGTCAACGCCAGTGCAAATGCTTTTAGTACAAAAATGCCAATTACGAGTAGGCTGGATATCGATGGCATATATACAATGGGTACCGGTAAAAGCCGTACGGGTACCGATGGTACAAATCCGAGTAGTTTCAAAGCTTTAACAAATTTAATGTTGTTCCATTCAAAAGCCTTGGCGACTGTAAGTAAGACTCAAGATCGTTCACTAATGACTCTATTGGTCAAATAAAGCAGTCTGCCTAGAAAATAGTTACAACCTATGTTATTTAAGTCAGTTAAGAAATAGGTAAAATTTAAAATGGGGTATTTAAAATTATAATATTTGAAAGACGTCACTTACGGAGAATCACATCACCTTTAAGGCATATAGGTATGTCCTTGTCATGAAGTTATAAAGGAAAATCAATAAATGGTGATATTTGAAAGACGTCAGACGTGCGGACGACCCCTTACCATGTTTGTGCGACATACGAATATCCGTGACATGTATTAATACAAGCGGATCTATAATATGCTTATATTTGAATGCCGTCATTTACGGACGAAGCATTGCTTTGTAAGACATATACGAATGTACGTGACAGGCAATGAGGAAAAATCTTAGCAGGTGCACGAAGCTTGGAGCCCAGAGCTGATAGTATGAACATCTTCCAATTCCACACTGCGACACTACAGTCCCAAACTTACGACTACTATACCACGCTGCTCTATGAACCTCAAATATGTAAGTAGTACCTTCACTTGTAATGCAAATTCGTGAAAAGTTTCTATATGTATTTTTATTGGCAAAACTTGACATGCTCTCACCTCCGTATGTATCTCGATGTATTCCCACCTTTTTTTTATCTTGAAATATTGATTTTATTCTTGGTCAATTTAACTGCTAATTAGGACCAAACACTAACTTTAATTAACCAAAACTATACAGCACTTCTCGATTAAACAGCGATTAAAGGTTGTTTTAATTTTATCGGTTTGAAAATACGGCCTGTTGCGCATATCTAACAGCTTTACAGAGTATAAAAGACAGACAGGCAGACAAACAGACAGCAAACACTATTCAAATAGATGCTTGCTCAGCATCTAAAAAGCACTAAAGTAAATAGAAACACAAACGGGTGAAGGTGCCGTTCACAAATGGCGCCAGCAAAATTGAACAAGTTTGGACCCGCCCACCCACCTTTAAATCTCGCTCTTTTAAATATTGCGTAAGTAAATATTTTGAATTCAAAATATTGTGAGCTATCTTTTTTGAAAACGTAGTATTAATTTATTGCATTTTTGGGCTTTGCTTATACACAAATCATAATTTTACAATTCATTTAATTAGTTTTGAGAAAACTCTCGTTTTAAATTTAAGTTGTTTTATACTGATTTCAACACCCTAGATAGTAAATGATCATCCTAATTACTTAGTACGTAAATTTATTTGTCGGCTAATTTGTAAATATGTCGGTCGTTGTCTTTGGATTCTTCTAGGTACTTCATTCTTTGAATTCAAAAACAAAAACATTTAGATAAAAAATGTTGAATAGAGTTATTTACATCAAGATTACATGCTTTACACTTAGTGTTTGTATCTATTCAAACACATTTGTTATTTATCCTAAGTATCACTCTATTTTAATCAGCTAGCCAGATTTGAGCTAAGATTCGTACTTTATTTATAATTCCTCTATACTTTAAGTATTTTGCTACTAGACTAGTTCCAAAATATTGCATAAATATATCATTATAGCTCTAACATATAGTGCTTTCCATGTCCTTTTCATAAGACTACAATGCCATTGCTTTAACAATATTTTCTAACTTCAGCTTTTTAAATCGCTATAAAAAATTTTCCACACCAACCCGAACCGAACTTCCACAAGTTTTTCTCTTATTTGACTGACTCAGTTACTGTCATTACCTTTCCGTGAGTCTTGTGCTTTAAGTTTACCAAAAAGAAACCTTAGTATTCTTCTACTACCCATTCGTGAAAATTTTGAAAATAATTAAGTGCTTGCTTAAACATGGTAGCCTCCAATATTCAGCGACCTGCTTTAATTCTTACAAGGAATCAGGGTTTAGGACTTTCTAAAATATTTTTATTCTATTATTTTTAGAATCACATTTGCTCTTACATAGCACTTTGCAAAGGCACAAGTTAGCTATAAGTGCTCAATTAACCAAACACTTTGATGCTACATTAAATGATGCTAAAGAGTTGAAGAGGACTCCGAAATATAAATATTCGTCAACAATTTATACTTCTTGACCTTTATAGTAAAAAGAGAAATTGATTTTCGTATTTTTACGTTTTGCAAATACCATTATTTTTGTCTGGATTACACTGACTTGGAGCTATTAATAATTACAGTACTTTGTAACTGCTTGCAGCTTTTTATTAATGTTTCTTACGCTGTATGCTAAAATGACCGTATCATTGGCGTACATCATCATTAATATTGATACTTTTTTATTTATGCTTAGCCCACTTATTCTTTAAGTTCCAAGGAATGAGTCCATGTCTGCAATAAATTAAGTAGAATAGTTATAGCACCCCTTTATTTACTTCTATCTGTTAAGTGTATCCTAAGTCAGTTCTTACTTTACAATTTGCCCTATTAAATAGGCCCCTGATGGTGCGGATCCTTTTTACACTGAGGCCCATTTGGAATAGTTTGTATCACAATACGTTGTGACTTAATAGGTCAAATGCTCGTTTAAAGTCAATGAACAGAGCGTAGACCTTTCTCCCTGAGATTCCAATGTGATTGTGTACAATACTTGATAAAGAGAACATTTGACCTTGGCAGGACATATTTTTTCGAAACCCTGCTTGTGTCTTTAAATGTACCTTACACCTGTCTGCCCACAATGTTATTCTTTTAAGAGGGATCTGAGTAAAAAATTCAGCTATACAGCTCATTAATGCAATACCTCTGTAGTTTTCAGGTTTATCAGTATCAACTATCCTTAATAGGGTTACCATTTTAGTATTTGACTAGCTAGCTGGGCACCTCGCTTTTATAAGTACCTCATTAAACAAATCCCTAACACATCTTCTAATCCTGGTTGAGGTCTTTTAAGCATTCGTTTGGTATTCCGTCTAAGCCTGGGCTTTTGTTTGATTTAAGCTTTTTAAGCACCTTGTCTATCTCAAACAGTGTTAACTCGCAATCCATTATAGGGTCTTCAACCCCATAAAATTCTACCTTAGTTTGTTCTTTAGGCGGAATTAATTGCTTATGAAACTGTTTTCAGACTTCCATTTCCAATTTATTGCCACAGTTGTTAATATTAAATTCAGGTTTTTTAACAGTTTTCCAGAATTCTGCGGACTTTATATTACCTTATATTGTTCTGAGATCTAAGAAGTAACTTAATTGTTTTTCTTTACACATATTTTTGAAGTTCTTCATTTGTAATGATAAATCTTTGAAAACAGTAAATTTATAGCCACATTTGTACCCCGATCCATAGTAAATTGGCTAGCCAAAAAAGAAGAACTTGAAATTAGTTCTTGGTCCAATTCTCCTTGATTCATTATTCTTGCATTAAAGTCACTCCCAAGAATTAGTGATTTCTGCAGAAGGGCGGGCGGGGGTATTCCCCAACTGCCTCGTTAAGTTCTGTAAAAATATCGTTAACATTAACATACACATTTCCTATTACTATTAGTTCTAGTGTAATAATGTTTTAGAAAGTATGATAAGTATATTGCTTTTACTATATAATATTTTTTTAATCTTATATTTTCAATATTTGCCATTATGCTAACACCGTTTGAAGCTTTCCAGACAAATAAGACCTGCTAGCAAGTATGTGAGTTATTAATAATTTACAAAAAATATTTCGTAGTACAAGATCCGTCAATTCAACCTACGTTTAGCATAAGCAAATCAAATTGCAGTTTGTCATTTGTCCTCCACCTTCCTTATCGAGCTCTTTTAAGTTTCAGATACCGTAGACATGTTAGTATACAATATTTACAAAGTCGGTTACCTTATTAATTTCGTGCACGGGCGGTGCACGTCATTCTTAGACTTCTGACAATTTTGTACCGTTACCTTTAAATTTAACCCCGTCAGCTTCAAATGAATAACCTCCAACCAACTTGACACTCTTGATGGCGGAATCTTGTATTTTTATCAAGTACTGTTCAGTCAAGTGTTTATGTATTTGCTGTTTCCTCTTGCTCTTGCTCGGTTTGATATAGGCTCGACTTGTGATAGCACTTCCTTTGGTTTTGCTTTTGATTTAGGAACTAAAGTTACTTCATCCCTCCCGGGCAGCAGTACAAACAGTAAAGGTGGTTTACTTTAGTTTTATTGTTAACTCTTTTAACGTTAATAATATTATTGTTCGTGACTTTATAATTGTCTTACAAAACTGCATTTGCATCAGCTGCGGGGTGAGAATAGCTGCCAGTCCTGTTAAAAGATTTTTTTTGCTGTTTGCTTGTTCTTATCTACATTTAATTTCATTTCTACACGCTCCAGTCTTTTGATGACTGCGATTTCACTCTGTTGACTACGGTTTAGTTTCTAGAGTTAAAGTTGTTGACTTTTGTACCCAGTGTCTGCACTTTGCATTCACGTTGCTCTCTAGATTTAAAAATTTAGAGCTCCTTTCTTGCTAAACGTTTTAAAACTAAATCGTAGAGCTGTTCGTAACGTGAGTGGCGACCTGGAAAGCCACTTGTTTTTTGTCTCACAGTTGTGATTTGCTAGTTCAGGTAAGCAAATACCTGCTCAAATTCTGAGTATTTAAACTAAATCTTCTATGTCACAACTGGAGTAGTTATACTACTAAAATATATATTTTGCTAGTATCTTAAAGCCTAATATTAATATTACAAGAAATGTAAGCACTCGGCCTACGTCAAATAAAAAACAACTTCGATTTGTGGGATAAGGATGACCTTGAGTAGTTAAAATGTTTTAAGTTTCTTTTTCCTACTCGTCTTTGGTCTATTAAATGTATATTCAGTAGGGTTAGTCTACTGACGGCGTGGTGGAATTTTAGAGCTCTCGATAAATAGACTAGTCTGAAAAGTCAACCAGTTTTAATGGAATTACAGTTGTTTCACAATTTTAACAGTAGATTAGGTTTAAAAATTACTTAAAAAGTTTATTTGATGTTTTTTGAAGTAACTGACTCTCAACGTAAATGCCTTTATTTATATCCGACTAAAAATTGCGTGCAACACAAAGAGGTATATATAGACATTGTGGGTCAAACTTTGTTACTTTCGATTCACGCACCACTAAACCACAGGTATATCTTACAGTAATATTACCGAATCATGTAATCATTCTTGGTTTGGCGGGCAAAGGACTAGTACTTTATTCTGTAAAGCTCCAAATAATTTAGTCTTTGAAACCATAAAAACCTGTTAACAAGCAAAATACTTAAAAAATTTCCCCA
Organism: Dicyrtomina saundersi; assembly: GCA_034695245.1. Classification (NCBI taxonomy): domain Eukaryota; kingdom Metazoa; phylum Arthropoda; class Collembola; order Symphypleona; family Dicyrtomidae; genus Dicyrtomina; species Dicyrtomina saundersi. The sequence goes on along the minus strand of JAQFZE010002259.1, from coordinate 2,344 downwards.
CTTATCTCATGAAAGAAAATTGTTAGCATTAAAAACCAATTGAAGCTAAGCAAATAATTAAAGTTTTTACTTCATTCACTACTAAATAGGGAGTGTCAAAATAAAAGAATCTAACATCCACCGGGATACACAACAAGGAAACCATTTCCAACAGCAAGTACACCTACCCAGAAAATTGTAAAGCACAACCTAGGCCCAAGACAACAGTTCAGCATACAACTCGACCAAACAACAAACTTTAAAACACGAATTACTGCCTGACCTCAATATAAATAACAAACACTTCGTTTTTTTTTATGTTTGACACTTACTATTTCGAAATATTGGCAAATTAAATGAACCAAACACTGAAACATTTACAAAACGATAAAACTTGATTAACAAAGCCTGTAAACAAAACAAACTAGAACCAAATGCACTGCGCAATGTCTGTTTTAGTAGTTAAATGCTAATGTCAACTGTACACTCCCTGCCAATTAAAACTGTAATAAAAACAAATTTGCTTATAAATACTCTTTATGAATGTATGCTGAAAGAAGGGTGATAAAATAGGAAACAAATTAACACGAAGCTACGTGGAACATTTATTAGTTAGTTATCGTAGGCGATGCCAAAGATGCTGTCACAGTGTAGGTCTGCTAAATTGATTTTTTACTAATAACAATATACAGTGGAACGCGATTTAAGACGGACTACATTGTACAATAAAGGATAATTTGACTTAAACACATTACTAATTCAGTAAGCAACAAAGCCGACTCTAAACTAAGCAACCACTCATTGGCAACATTAATGAGTGTTTGTGTATACCCTGTTCATGGTCAAACTACCTGACAGTTTTGCAATATACAACATAAAACCCGCCAGAATTGTATCTAACAGCCAAGCAGCAATAACAAATTAAATGCCAAACAACATTGTAGACATGAATCAAATCAGCCGAACCATCTTTTCCAACAATATAAGCGCAAGTTTCCAGGCTGACGAAAACAAACAGCGAAAAATTTCCTTTAGCGAAACGAGTCAAGAAGCAAAGACAACAAAATCACAAAACCTGACATTAGACGACCTGCTTGACATCGACAAACTAGAAGATTATTTCAATCAAAACCCATGCGGCGGCATGACGGAGATGATATCGATACAGAAAGTTATAATAAACGGTCAATTTGACATCACAACACAACTGCCAGAGAAAATAGCGACCACAGAAAATAGCTTCTAAGAGCGACTTAATGCCAAGAGGCAAAGGATGCACTGACCACATATTTGCACTCTACACCTGCATTCTAAAGCAACTAAACATGCCCGTGCTCCGTAAGAAAGGAAAACTTCGTTGATCTTAACCATGCCTTTCATTTAATTAAAAAGGGAACACTCTGGGTACGACAAAGAAAGACTGGTTTAAGTGATCTGTACATAGCAAAGATAAAAGAGCTGTATGATCAAGCTAAAACTAAAGTTCAGTGTAAGGAAGAATTAACAGACATGATTAAAGTGATGGGGGGAGTATTACAAGATGAGACACTATCACTCACACTCTTTACAATCTTTATTGACAAAATTACAGATTTACTCCAAGCAAGCAATATAAAAGGCATACAAATGTTCACTGTCAAAATACTTATCCTTCTATACGCTAAATACATCATTTTTTGCATCAAACGAACTGGATCTCCAAAAACAAATTGATAACAAAAGTTAAAGATTCAAAATCAAACAGACATTAGTAAAGAAACCGGTATAAGTTCCAGTGTAATCAGTAGAATTAAGTACAAAGAAAACAAAATCACAACCACTTGGCTAAGAGGAAAGAACGTGAAGAAGCAGAAGTTCTGCTACAGACCAGATTTTGACAAAGCATTGTTTAAGTGGTTCACACGAAACTGCAAACAGAAATTAAATCTTTATAACTATATTTCAACAACGTTGTAAATACCTTGCCTTTGGCATTTTTTTTACTCAAAATAAAACAAATTTTAAAATTGTAAACATTCGGTTAATCGGGAAATCCCTTAAATGGTTAAACGGGAATCCGGTTAAACGGTACAAAAAAGGTCGGTCCCCCCAGTTCCCTTATAAACGGATTTGACAGTTTCATCAAAATTTGCACCTGTCCACTAGTACCGGCTTTATTCAAATTATTGTCTCTCGTACCAGCAAAACCCGTACATAGCCCGTTTTTATCGACGCTAGCTCCGAGAGTATTATGTTACTACTAGGGTTTTAAATATGCCACTTTTTTATGGAAAATACCACTACATTGTTAAATACTGGTAAATACCGGTATATACCGGTATAAAGTGGTAAATACTGGTATATACATTTATGAAGCCCAAAGTGT
>JAQFZE010002258.1:0-15059 GCA_034695245.1 Dicyrtomina saundersi | reverse complement strand
GACCTATTTATTGCTGGAGCGGAGACGACGAGCACAACTCTGATTTGGTCCTTTTTCCTTTTCGCACTTCACAAAAATGTTCAGGACAAATTTTTTAAAGAAATTCAGACGGCAGTGGGAAACAGAGTGGTGTCTCTGAGCGATAAACCAAGGTGTGTATCCTGAATCATTATTCATAATGAAATTTTATTACGAATTTCATTAATTGCAACAAATATTGGAATTAATTCCAGTATACAATGTAAACCACTATAAGGGTAAGCACAACTCACCCCATTTCTTATGTCTCTATATTTTACCGTACGTCGAAGCAACAATGATGGAGATCTTGAGAGTTTCTTCCCTAACCCCATTTGCACTCCCTCATTCAGCACTCCAAGATATGATGATAAAAGATTATTTCATTCCAAAGGGGGCCAACATCTTTGGCAATGTTTACGCTTGTCATTACAACCCCTCCGTATGGGGTGACCCTGAAAATTTCCGCCCGGAAAGATTCCTATCTGCTGATGAGAAGACCATCATAAAGAACAAAAATCTGATCCCCTTCGGTATTGGGAAAAGAGCCTGTCTTGGAGAATCTCTCGCGAGGGATGAATTCTTTTTATTTTTAACGAACCTAGTTCAAACTTTTCATATTTCCATGCCAGCCGATGAACCAGAACATACGCTAAGGATATTACCCACAGGTGTGTCAACGCCGGAGCCTCACAAAATCGTACTTAAAGAAAGGAATTTTTAATTATTGTATGAATCAGTGATCGCAAACCAAAATCAAAGAAGCAGTAGATCTTGTGCCATGATACACTGTGTTAATGATCGAGGGGAAGCATCCGGGGGATAATGTCCGGGGGAACTTTCCACGGGGAATATGCATACCCTTTGCAACGACGCAGTCTTTCAAAGTAATTACTGAAGCAACTTAATAGATTCTCTGTGTGTCACGGAAACTTTTAACGATGCAATTATTGCTGTTTGCTTCTAAATAAATGACAAAAAAGTTTTGTTTTATGTGATACGTACTTTAATTATTATCCCACCAGGTAAAGGTACATGATTAACTATGCAGGCAAATGGCAAATACACAAATCTGGGTTTCCGTAGCACGCTCAACTCATAACGTCATAACAATCTTAATCATAATATTTAATATGCTGTAGATAGCAACAGCAGCACGGGATTTATTGACTGGTGGTTGCAGACATGAATTGTTATTAAAATAATTATTATGCTTTGAGCTAAACATGCAGCTTGACCATCAATTACTTTACAAAATAAAATCATCCATCTCAGTAAACACAAAAACATTTTTCTTGCTGAATCCCAATGCGATCACTTGGATTTTTCTGGGAGTTGAATCACTTATTACAAGTACTTACTGGTTATTTACTAGATAAAATTTTGCACGATATGTAAACATTGAAAATATCTGTACGATAAAGCATATGATATTTATAGACTCAATAATTTCCATGTACAGCATATAAGTAAGGTCAGTGTCATTTATCAATGTTACTCTAGTTAGACAAACAGCACATCTAAGATAAATCTCCAACTTCAACCTTGCGAAATGTAAATTTTTAGAATTTTGAATATCCGCAGTGTCCGATTCTGCATCCAAATTCAGCTTAAATAGTTGTGCAACCAAAATTTCTTAATACATATAATTATTTGTGCATTATATAGCTCTCTATGCACCTTGCACCTTTAAAGGTGACTAAATTATTTAACACGGTACCAATTTAGTTTCTATACATACACTTTTACGACTGCGACTGCCATCACATGCCTGGCAAACAATGTCTTTTTATCAGTAATTAAATTCAGTTAACTATGGACAGATTGATAAGAAAGTACCTAATATATCCTGCTTTTTCAGTATACAGTGGAGAAGACCGCGGGGAAAAATGCAACTGGTTCTAAAGTACTTCTACTAAGTTGTGATTGTGATAATATTACGCTCAACATGCTCATCAATGGAATATAAAACCAATTTAATCTTTTACTTTTTGCGTTCCGGGCCACTACCAAAATAACAATGTATGTGAAGTGAAGAGTTTTCACATGGAACATGTAAGCGATGGTCCAAAAATGATGACAAGCAAATTGTCAATGTTTTAGGACCCACCCATCCCCATGTCATCACTTTAACATTACGTCAACGGCTATCTTTAACATGACATGTCATCAATGCCCAACTTGACCCACTGACCCTGCCGATGACATAATTTACGGACCATCCCTAATCCCTAAGCTCAGTCTCTACAGACTCTATCGAGACTTGCGTGTTTGTTTACGGAGAACCTTGATAATGACTCCGGCTCCCAGAATACTACATAATGACACATAATTAGACTTTGCGTGATATCCTTAATCGCAAATGTAAATGTCCACAGGTAAAAACATCACGTGCTGGAGGCTCCCTGACACTGACACCAGGAAAGATAAGGTTAACTACTGATTCGTACCTAGTTTGTGGCTATATAAGTTTTTGACCAAGCCTAATGCCGACTTAATGCAAATGCAAGCACAGTTAGATGTTGCATACATTAATTAAAACTCTCTTCAGAAATTAAGTACTACTGCATAGTTGCAACTGGCAAGAAGCGCCTGGAAGAATAAATTGTATTTTGTCTGCTATTGATTTTAAACCCTCGTGAAAGACATCATTAATTTAAAATCTGAATACAATTAAATATATCTGGCGTTTAAATCGAAGAAAATATTAAATTAAAATGGAGTTATCCGTGGTAACTATCACAATTTTTGTGACCTTCATTCTATCCCTGTACTTTCTTTTTTTCAAAAGACGGCCCAAGAACTATCCACCGGGTAAATATTTTAATACTTCTTACAATTTATAAGTGACAGCATTAATTCTAACATAGCAAGATAAATTAATTAAATTATAAATACTACATTATTTAATATTACTTTATTTCAATTTTCTGTCCCATTAAATTTAATTTAATAATTTTTCCAGGCCCGACTGGAGTTCCAATATTTGGAAACACTTTTGAACTAGGCAAAGAAGGCTACAAAGTGGGTTTGGAAATGAGTAAAAAATATGGTGACATTATAGGACTTCGCATGGGGTCACGATGGTAAGAAATCTTGTGTCTAAGTAAATGGTGTACTTTTTTACTGTTTTTTAACCTTCATAACTATTTAGGATGCTTGATCATCATAGCATTAAAACTTGCAAATTAGGTTAATTTACGTTTAAATTGCATAGGTTATTGTAATTCAAATTGCTAAATGTCTCTGTTGATTCCATTTATTTCCAGGGTGGTCATGCTCAATAATGTGGATGACATGAGGGAGGCTTTCAATAAGCACGAATTCACTGGGAGAAGTATGTACAACGGTTTAGTGGACGAAACCTGCGGGGAAACTACCTGTGGTAAAAGATTATACAGTTTTTATATAATTATTCTTACTTCAAATTTGGACCTCTCGGAAACGCTCACTATATTACAGATCCGCGTACTGCCGCATTTATTAGCGTGGTAAATAGACCCGCGTTTGATTCAAACAGAGACCTCTCGGCCCCGCGTACTATTAAAGACGTGCGCATTATTGCAGAATACAAGGTACTTTGATATTTTTGCAGGAGTCATTATGAGTCAAGGAAAGATTTGGCAAGAACAACGTAGATTCTGTTTGAAAACTCTTCGAGACTTTGGATTTGGGAGGAAATCAATGGAGGCGATAATTATGGAAGAGACCAATGATTTGATTGACGAATTTAAGAAAAATCAAGAACAGCCAATTTCAACAGGACATGCTTTCAACGCATCCGTTTTCAATGTCATTTGGTCTATTGTAGCCGGTGAACGATACCCGCATGATGATCCTCAATTAGATGAACTGATCCAACTTCTTTTAGAGTAATTCATAAGTGGCATTCAGGCATTGGTCCGCATCAATTCTAAACTTATCGTTTTAATAATTAAATCATACCAGAAAATGTCATTACTATGTGTATTTGACTGATTGTCCAAGAATTTCTATTTAATTTTTCAGACTTTTTGCTACATCCAGTGAGGGAATTCGACCGTTTTATTTCCTATTCCCAGCTCTTGTTGAATTTCGAGACAAATTTCCATTTCTTTTCCCGGAAACTAAGAAATTTAGCAAGACAGCTTTCGCATTTTTCAGGAAAACAATACAAAATCATCGAAGTACAATGGAAGAAGGAAATCCTCGTGATTTGATTGACACGTATTTAGAAGAAATGAACAAAACGACAGATCCTGAATCAAGTTTCTACTCGAAAAATTCTGATGGTAATAATTGGTATTTATTGCTTCTGATTAGATTTTTTAAACTCTCGTCAGACCTACTTGAATATCTGCATCTGTAAATCATTGAATTTTGTAAATCTATAATCATAAGAAAAATATTGTTTGCTGTACGTGACATGTATTAAGATGCTGAGCTGATTATGGTGCTGCTGGACCTATTTATTGCTGGAGCGGAGACGACGAGCACAACTCTGATTTGGTCCTTTTTCCTTTTCGCACTTCACAAAAATGTTCAGGATAAATTTTTTAAAGAAATTCAAACAGTAGTGGGAAACAGAGTGGTGTCTCTAAGCGACAAACCAAGGTGTGTATTCCGGATCCATTTTTGATTACGAATTTCATTAATTGCAACACATGTCGAATTAAGTAATTCCAGGATATAATATGAATGTACGATTAGGTAAGCACAACTTACACCATTTATTTTCTTTACATAGTTTACCGTACGTCGAAGCAACAATGATGGAGATCATGAGAGTATCTTCCCTAGCCCCGTTTGCTGTGCCCCATTCAGCAACCCAAGATATGATGATAAAAAATTATTTTATTCCAAAGGGGGCTTGCGTCTTTGGCAACGTCTACGCTGCTCATTACAACCCCTCAGTTTGGGGTGACCCAGAAAATTTCCGCCCGGAAAGATTCCTATCCGCGGATGAGAAGACCGTCATAAAGAACAAGAATCTGATTCCGTTCGGAATTGGGAAAAGAGTTTGTCTTGGAGAATCTCTTGCGAGGGATGAATTCTTTTTATTTTTGACGAATCTTGTTCAAACTTTTCATATTTCCATGCCAGCCGATGAACCAGAACACACACTAAAGTTATTTCCCACAGGTGTGTCAACGCCGGAGCCTCACAGAATTGTACTCAAGGAAAGAAATGCTTAACTATTTTTAAATAGGACTAGCACACAATAAAAATACGGCCACTTAAATTAGCCATGAGGAGCCAAGCCTTTGTCCAGGAAATAAATGAACTACTAATGTTGTTATACATAGGCTAGTACTGTATTTTGTAATTTAAAATTTCAATTGCGTCTACAACTGAACGGCAAAATGAATAAAGCACACCTTTATAAAATTAAATTTATTGTCAATAAATGCAACTAAATAAGATTCTTAAACCGTATTTACTTTCCCCGTAAATAACATATTGAAGTTAGTTTTAAATAGTCAATTGTTTGACTACTGCGATGTGTGCAACAATGACTTTTAGTGATGTGTTTGTAGCTTGTATCTAATTATACTCTCTTGCTTTTCGGATGCACATGAATCCAAGTTTATATTGGCGTTTAATTTCTAGAAAAGTACAAGTTAAAAAAAATAAATACCAAAGGCAATTCGCAATCTTTGACTAATTAAGTTTTTATTTAAGTTTGAATAAAAAAACTGACTTTTGCCTATAAAATAATATATTTTCCTAAATAACTACTTAACGAATGCAATGTTTATGTTTACAAATTTACAATACGCTGTCGCTCTAGCTTCCAGGCCCGTGTATTGCCATATAATAGGTTGTTAAACAGACCAGTTCCTATAATTTCTACCTCTCAGACCCGCACACTATTACAGGAAAGGCGGTATGTATCTAGACGATAGCAATGGGTCAGTAATGGCCTGCGCTAACTTGGTGCTGTTACAATAACGGTATTCAAGACCCTAAAGATACATACATGTATCTAGACACCCGACCCTTAGTCCTCACAAACCTGCAGGTAATGTTTTATAGTCAATTTGTTTGTAGATAGTGATTTCATCATCGTTCACCCAAAGCTCGGACCTGTCAATTCAATCCTATCGATAAATATAATTCTTTGCTCTTGGAATTCAATAAAAACCCAACGAAATTGACACACGAGTACACGACACGACACTTCACAACCTTCACAGGGCAATCGCAATCAGAAATGTATTCTGTCTGCTGTGTTGTTTTGTATTGTCAACGCCAAGTTTGATTGATGATTCGTAAAAACACTTTCGCCTTACATCCGTAATGTTGTTTTCAATTGTCTATTCGCATAATAACTATTTAAAGTAGAAGCAAATAAAGTACTGCGTTGAAATATGTAAAAATTATTGTTTGAATGACATGGTCATATAGTTTAATTGAAACGTTTACAAGATGTAAAGCCATCTCAAAGTACACCAGGTACAGAGAGACAAGACCCAATAAGATCCTAGGTCGAAGAAGGTCCTAGGACCACTTTAAAATTTCGATATATACATTATGTAAATAAGAGGTTAAATAATGCCTACAATTAGCTTAACGGAAACTGGCTCTACAGATACGTATTATATACTCTACTGTAAGTACTTATACTGCGTATACTCACTGCACCATTTGTAAAAATGCACAAAAATAGGTTACTAGATTATTGTAGTATTTGCTTCTAAATGACCAAAACAATAATATTTTATGCATTGCTCCTACAAATCGGTTAGGTAACTTGGCATTATCGTTTGAAGTGTGCTCACAATACAAATATATAATGGGCTTCAGATAGCATGTCACATTTAAGCGACAGACTTAGCTCTACACTCTTCATTATATTCACCTTTGTAAAAGCACATTGTGAGCTGAACAAGAATTTCCTGTGGAAATCTCATACCTAGCATAATTACCATAAACTGCCCGCCACTAATAACAATTGTAAGTTTTTACAATTTTACTTTACATGGGCGTCGAAATGAACTATCGGGGATCAGTCTTTTGTCCTCAAATACGATGGCCGTAAAACATCACAAGTCAACATTCGAATTCGAACCAAAACTGTATACTCTTTTGACATGACGAATATTATTAAAATTATGGTGGAGTATTTCTGCAGTCATTCTGTCACCCAAATACGACCACATGCTAATATATCGATGGGATTTAAAACATAAAGCTTTTCTGCATTTGCTTAGCAGCCATCCGCACTGTATATTGTGATAATCGTTGTAGATTTCATCCTGTTCACTCTCATATTTAGAACGGTCTGGATTTGCATTTGCGGGAGTAAAATCTCATAGCATCTCATTTAAATATAACGGTAGCAATACAATTTGCATGGTTTGAACACAGCCGATGCGACTGTAACAACATGGCATTTAAAAACTCAATAGTTTCCTGTGGAAGTAAGGTCAGTGGTAATGGTAGTGGTGCAGTAAAAATGTTGTTGTTAATTACCTAATGTCTTAATACCTTACGTTGTATAATAGCTTTAATCTGTAGAAACTTTTACGTAACGTTCAACTGCTATAGTCGAAAGTCTCAATACGCATAAATTACATAAAAGAAAATTTCCTAACCGATGCGATAGTTGAAGTGATTCAGACTTTGCTGGTGATTCGAAACGCAACCACTAATTTTATAATAATTTGTGTGCGTGTGAAGTGTAAGTAAACTCAAAATGGAGCTATTTACCGTCTCCATTGTAGTGTTTTTCATAATTATTGCAGCGTCCTGCTGGTTTCTGCTTTTTCGTCGGTCCAGGACCTATCCACCAGGTAATAATTTCAGTAATTAATTTTCATAATAATAATATGTCCATCATAAGTCTATAATTTATACAGTCTAAAATGAACTAGACCTATAGAAGTGGTGGGAAAAGAAGTCTATAACAATTTTACTCGCCCACACAAAATTATGAATAAAATCAAAATCAATTTGGAATCTATGATAAAAATTAAAAGGATTATTTTGAACTTAAAATACAATAAAGAATTTAGGCAAACATGATACAATAGAAACATAAAATTCATTTTAATAAAAGGTCCGACTGGGAATCCGATCCTTGGGAATATTGTTGAGCTGGGCCAAGAGGGTTACAAAGTCGGCTTGGAATTAACAAAAAAATATGGCGAAATAATAGGCTTACGCCTCGGAACACGAAAGTAAGAAATGAGGCGTTACATTTTAGGAATTCCAAGGCTGCATGAACTTATTTTGTGCTATATAAAAAAATTTTAAAATATAAAAAGTTAAAAAAAAAAGTAAATGCAGGCAAACTGTTCACATGTGAAAAACTAAAAATGTGGTAGTACATTAGTACAATCTTAAAATTACAATTTTCGTTTAATTTCCGCAGGGTGGTCATGCTCAGTAATGTGGATGACATCAGAATCGCGTTCACTAAACCGGAATTTGCTGGGAAAAGTTTGTACTATGGCTTGACTGGCCAAACCAGCGGGGACAGAAGCTATGGTAAGAGTATAAAAACTGTCAACGTCAACAGATTTAAGTATTGAGCCCATGACACATTCCCATATACAGTTGTAGTTGATCTTGGCGATTTTTATCTACCTATTTAACTAAACACATCACAAGTAAAAAATAAATTACATGAAATAAATATATAGATGCACAAAATAAAGGTGTTCGTCATTGAAAAATTTACCTACTCAGATTACTAATTGCTACTGTGTTTATTTTCCAGGCATCATAATGAGTCAAGGGAGGATATGGAGGGAACAGCGTAATTTTGCCTCCACACATCTTAGAGGTTTTGGACTTGGGAACAGGTCCATGCAAGACATAATAATGACAGAAGTAAATGAGTTGATCGAAAAATTCAGGAGAAATAAGGAAGAACCGTTTTCAACAGAGCGCTCCTTCAACGCGCCAGCTTTCAACATTGTTTGGTCAATTGTAGCGAGTGAGCGATACCCCCACGATGATCCTGCGTTAGCAGAACTTATTGAACTACTTTCAGAGTACGATATTTAACATTCATAATTGGCTTCCGCCAGCTGTGCACATATTTAACATTATGTCTCTTTCTGACGGTCACGCGGTAAAAGAAATTCTGTTGATTATTTAATTTAAGGTATTTGGCATCAGCTAAAAAAGGGATCCAGCCATGGTATTTCATGTTCCCATTTCTTGTACACTTTCGAAGTATATTCCTATTCCTTTTTCGACGCTTTCAAGAACCGAATCAATTTATCGCGAAAGGTTTTCCGTTTTTTCGGAAAACGATACAAAGTCATCGGAATACAATGGTAGAAGATAAACCTCGTGATTTAATTGATGCATATTTGGAAAGAGTTTCAGAAACGACAGATCCAAAGTCCAGCTTCTACCTTAGAGACAATGACGGTAAGTCATCTTTGAGGACAGTTATTAGTTTTAATGTTCGGCTAATAAAATTTGAGATGTGAAGAGTTTTTTGGCAAAACGGATCAAGTCCATCGAAGCAAATTTTATAGGAACAACAAATAATGATTATAAGGTGACAAAATAATGTTTTCGCATTCAATTTTTTTCTAAAGGTACTGTAACTGACGAAGCATTATTACAAGCAGTTTCATAAATCTAGACTGACTTTGGAATTTCTTGGAATATTTTCAAAAACCTTAGTTTGTAGACTTATGCCGTTTTGCCAAAAAAAATAACTTAGCATGGAGTAAAAACTCAATGAGATAAAATTTTAATCATATTGAGTGAAACTAAACTTTTTTTAACGTTTAAACTTTATCTTGCATAAAAAAATTTAAGCACATGAAATGTCTTCTACAAACTACGAAAACACTTAAAAACCAAACTTAAATTAGAATTGCACGTTTAAGTGGACTTATCCCATTTGGCCAAAAATAATTTAATGAACTTATCCCGTATTGGAAAAAAGATGTTGTGTTTTTTTTTTTAATTGATTTGGTTGAACTTTGACCTATACCATTGAACACAATAACGCATCTAGGTGAATAGTACACGTATCGCAAATAATCTCATTTTTGAAAAAATGAACTTACCGCGTTTTGCCAAAAAAACTCTTTATGTGTTTCACAATTACATTAATATTACATTACGCTCACGACACGCTGTGCTCAGGACACGCTTAATATACTTGCAAGTAAATTAAGGTACAATAAATATTATTCAATTCCATATTTATTAAGATCATGAACTGATGCTGCTGCTGACGGACTTAATCCTCGCTGGAGAGAAAACAGTGAGCACAACTTTGCGTTGGTCCTTCTTCCTTCTTGCACTTCATGGGAATGTCCAGGATAAATTTTACACAGAGATGAAGACTGTAGTGGGGGATCGACAAGTGACTCTCGACGACAGACCACGGTGAGAAATCTGAATATGTTTTTCAAAATAAAAATACTTATTAAATCATTTATTGCAGTAATTGTGTACAATTTCACAAAATTTCTTCCTTCTATAGTCTACCTTATGTGGAAGCCACAATGATGGAGATTATGAGATTGTCCTCCATATCCCCCTTTGCATCACCCCACGCAACAACCCAAGATGTAATTTTCAAAGGTTATTTTATCCCGAAGGGTACTAACATATGGGCCAACGTCTACGCTGTCCACCACAAGCCCTCTGTCTGGGGAGATCCAGAGAATTTCCGTCCCGAAAGATTTCTATCTGCGGAGGAGAAGACTGTCTCAAGGAATAAGAATCTCATGCCATTCAGTGTGGGGAAAAGAATCTGTCCAGGAGAATCCCTTGCAAGAGATGAATTCTTTTTATTTCTCACCACTCTCGTGCGAAAATTTCATATTTCCATGCCGGAAGATGAGCCAAAGCATACCCTGCGGTTAGTCCCGGAAGCCCTCACAACCCCTGAGCCCCATAGAGTTGTACTGAAAGAAAGAAATCCTTAATTTTTCAAAATATAAAATCATTACATTAATATCTAAATGGACTAATGGAATACATCGTAAATTCCTTCTATTTTATCTTATTACTATTACTGACTGGAAATATTACCTATACGATATAACGGTATGTGTTCATAAATTATAAACTAAAATCAATTCACATTCATTGGCTTAATCAAATAATGCTTTTCATGATTAGATATTTTACTTATGTACTATTTTGTGAACAAAATAACTGCGGTTACTACTACCTTCTATTATTTTCAATAACCATATATTTATACCATCCTATTATATTATTAATCGATAAATTGTTTATGATATACTGCGTATTAAGCCAAATTCTAAGTAAGTATAATGTGAGCAAAATTATTTTCGTCTGTCTTTTACATAAACTACTGTATATTTACTTCTTGTACTACTGTTAAATATCCAGGAGTTGAATCAATGTTATTGTACAGGAATAAAACCTATTTTGCTTTCCAAAATTTTGAAATGCTCTACATATTTGAGAGGTAGTTAAAACGAAATAAACTTTTGTTAAAAAATAAAATACATCAGCAAGTAAATCGAGTCAAATAAAATTAAATATCCTTCGCAAGTAGAAATGAAACAAAACAATATATCTGTAACAGCTAAAAATGGGTATGTGATGCTCACCTAATGTATTAGTTGATTAGTTCTATTGTTTGAAAGAGTTGTCCTCCTTGCCTATTGTTTGGTGTGGTTGTTTCGAATCGGTGTCTCCTCCCTTCTTGAATATATGTATTCAGTTTACCTCCAACCAGCACTGACTACGCATCACTGGCAAATCTCTTGTCTTTTGACGGAATTACAAATTCTAGGATTGTGAGTTGATACCGTTCCGTTTTGTGCGTTTCTTACTACTAAAACAATACAAAGCTTAGACACTCTTTGTTTGCACCTGATTTTGATACAAGATAAGTAACGTAAATATTGGTACTGATACGTGGTAGTAGTAATTGATAAAAATCATCTCTACGGTTGTATTAATTCTGCACTTAAACTGCCATCAATTTTAAAACAAAACACAAAGAACGAGCTAGAATATTACAGATTACAGTTGTCGCTAAACAACGAGTTAACGCCTCTACGTTCCTTAACTCCTCACAGTGTATACTCAAAAGTAAAATGCTAATACCCATCCAAAATATCTAATCGTAAGTACTTAAACGCTTCTCAAGCTTTCCGATCAATCCAAGCTTCGTCGGTATTGGCAGCTCAGTCAGACTACTTAGACAGCCGCATGTCACGTTTGTATTTACAGATATTACAAAACACGCAAAATTCACATCCAGTAAATAATACCTAACGACTCTATCTATGCCTATGAATGTTGAATGTAGTTGTAATGATCATTTGAGACATTCCAAGTCACCCAAGCCCAAGACTTCGTTCTGAAAATAGAGAATTAAAATTTTCGGAAATATATGAATTAGTTGATTCTTGTTATACAATGTAAATTAAATTGTAAACAAAGCAGTAAAAAACAGCCCGGCATTCCTGTAACTTGACACGAGTCAATGATAGTTCACCGGTATGTGAGGTAAGAAATAAAATAGTACATATTATGGGACTAATAACTCACGATTATATGGCTGAACACGGGTCTGTAATATTAAACGGGTTCGAAATGAAAGGTCCGAATCAAAGGCTGCGGAAGTTAGGTCAATTTTCTAGTGGGGCCAAGCCTATGTTAAGCATAGGTACATAATAAAATATGTACCCATTTATTAACATTAAGAACTGGAAATTTCAGGGGGGTACAATGGGACCCTTATACCCCCTGGCCCAAATAGTACACGGGTGTACTGATACAGGAAATACGGTGCCTACGTATTTTACAAAAACACATTAGGTGGGACCTGTGTGTCGTCCTTTAAAAAATTAATACTGAGCTTCTTGCTTGCAAAACGAACTCCCTGCATTTTACCCTAAAGAACCTTCTCGTCCATTCCCTACAATTACCTAAATTATAACCTACCTACGTACTTTTAAGTTAACGAATAAAAATATCTTACATTTAGTAGATACTGAATTAATCAATATAAGCTAAAGGTTATAATAATATATTATTATTTATTATGGGCTAAAAATTAAATATGTTGTTCGTATTTGGTGGGTAAAAATAATTTTTGAAAATATTCTTGCCGCTCATTTTACTAAAAGTTGAATGTTTATAGTCACTCTAACTGCAATAATAATTTAGCTGCTATGTTATGAGTTATGATTGTGTAACGTCGTATAATATATGTACACACCAAAAATTCAAACATTTTGTCCAATGATGTTGCCACCTCGCCCCGCTCCAACTCGAGAAATAATGGTGACTAGAAAAGTTTTTTTCTTTTTCTAATCAGTGGTTGATAAATACAGTTAATACAGTGGACGTGACTGTGGAGTGTGAAGTGTGGTCGATAACTGTCGATAAGAGCTGATGAGTCATGAGTGTCTTGCTCCACCTGTCACGCTGAATAGAACAAAGTCCTGCAGAAACACTGTAAGGGTTCAACAACATTAATGTTTTTAATATTTAGCGAATTTAGGTGAAAAGTATGTTGCAAGTTACAAAACAATAGGCTTACAAAATACAGATAGAACCCTATATTTTCGCCATCTTTATTTTCACGATACAAATCCTATGCCCTATAACCCTTTGTTTGACTTTGTTATTATTTAAACGAAATGAGGTATGTCACTGCAACGAAAAATAGGACCCTTTGATTAAAAGTAGAAGTTTTTATAAAGCTGTTAGGAATCTCTGAAACCGAAAGGCTCTATATTAAAATGAACTCAAGGTTACACGTGTTTGAATAAAAAAGATTTGAACAGTTTCAATACATCACTATAACTATTTCCTTCCAAAGATACGTGACAGAAACGATATCTTTTTCTGTAATAATTATTATCCCATCATGTTAAGTTAGCATCCCCATTCACTGTGCTATAATATATCGCTACTGAAGAAGCAAAACTGCCGATATGTCCAATGCAATGCCAAGCTGAAAACAAAATTGCTTATTCCCATTTTCTATTTATAAATTGTGTATAATTTTGTTTTCGGTATCGCCGGCAGTGCCGGCACAATAAGAAAGTAGCCATTTCTTAATAAATAACTTTCTAAATATGACTAAAAATTGTTTCAAGAAAGCTTCAAATTTATTATTCAAATTATACACAACGTATAATTCAAAAATAGATATGTTTCAAAATTTTTATTTTATAGTGTGTATTGGAGAACAGCAATTTTGCTTCTTCAGTTGCGATATGTAGGTAGGTACATATTACGAAATCTTATATTGTCCAGCATGAGGCACACTGACTGTGAGCTGTGCTCACAAAATATTACTATTTAGTATATTGTAGGTAACCCTGTGTGTAAGTACAGTGAAATGAGCGGTGGAAAACTTTTCCTTTTTATTATTGCTAACATAATTTACGCTTATGAATTGAACATGCTATATAAGTATGCATATTCTGTGCAGCATGCAAGCAAAAAAAATTGCATTTTTTTTCAATAGGATATCCACTACTAGTCTATAGCCTTGAAGAGCGTTCCTATTGACTCCCAGGATCAGACAGAGTCATTAACGTCTCGACTTGAATATGTAAGTTTACTTAGGTGGAACTTGATATGTTTTATATTAATGTCTAGCTGCTTGGAAGTACTTTGTCAAACATGGCATATATACGCGTAGTATACATCACGTACATTTAGCAGACTATTTGAACAGAGAAAAAAATGTCCGTAAGTAAAAACGTGCCGTTTGCAAACCCAATAGTTTTCAGTGTGGATGAGGTCAGTTCCAACCTCAAGGTTAGTCCTGCTGCATATATCATATACTAGGGGAAGGCCACAAATGATGTCATCGAAAAACGTGGGTTTTAGGACCGACCGACCCTCTTGTCATCAAAGATCATTTTTAAGCCAAAGAGGGACCCACCCCCAAAAATGATGTCATCTACAATCAATACTATCTATACCAGTGATGGGCACTTTATTCGCCTACCTACTTTTTTCCTATTTCCTACAAAACAAATTTCAGCCCCTATTTCCTTCCTATTTCCTACAAAAAATTTCACCCTTCCTATTTCCTTCCTATTTTGGAATCTGAAAATCAGCCTTCCTATTTT
>JAQFZE010002257.1:0-15059 GCA_034695245.1 Dicyrtomina saundersi | reverse complement strand
CATAATTTTTGTATATTTACCCTGGAAAAATCCATGGAGGGAAGGAATAGTCCCGTCGTCCCGTCCCGCTTTTCTACATTCAATACCCGCGTCCCTAGTCTCCCACCCTCCGGTACGCGGTGAATCTCCAACTCTAAAATTCTCCCTTCATGTGTGTATATACGGATAGGTATATAATTATTATGTAGGGAACAAAACGTGTTCAACGTTAAGATCCGCCAATACCAACTACTACCACCATTGCTACTCCTTGGCTTCCACTAACTACCCGATTGAACTGAAGCACGAATAAGTTATATAAACATGTACATAGCTATAGGGTAATAATATAATGCGTATATTTTAACTTAGCAACTTACGCACAACTCTGCCTACTGCGTGAATATTAGGACCATGACTTGGATTTGAAGTTGAGATACATAGTGGTAATGGCAAAGAACTTAGGGTTTCAAATGTTATTTTCTACAGACATAATAATATTACGAAGCCGATTTTTATTCTGTATATACTGCATGAATACTCAAATGCCTCGTCGTCCCTCTGTCGTTCTGTCTGGCGTGGGGTCTGACTGAAACTGAAGTTGGCTGAAAGATTGAACTTGAACAGAGCTTATTACTCACCCAAATTTTTTTTTCCCTTTTAAATAGGTACATATCGGTTAGTTTGTTGGCTGGAATTATGACTGCCTATTCTACACGCATCGCACGTACTTAATTACATACAGCAGTATAGGCACATAGTATCGTCAATTTCAGCCCCCTGTCTGATCTGACTATGTGCTGTGCTGTCTCGTCCTACCCTTTTATGAATTTCGGTATTTTTCAGTATATTTTTTCAACTGGAGTAGTGGTTGTTATGTGTGTGTTTCGATTTCGACTGTAGGCTTGAGTGTGGAGAGATATTGTATTACACACAGACTACAGACACACTTTGTACTTTGTAAAAGTATATCATTTGACATGTATTCTGTTGGGATTGGCATTTGGGGATCGAATAATATAATAAATATATAAATGTAGGTAGGCCTATAGATATAGATATAGTTAAAGTACATAGTTAGATAGGCTCCGACCGAATGTAACAATAGGAAAAATAAAATGGGAATACTTTAATATGGAGCTCGAGAGAGTGAGAGTGAGTGAGGGAATAAACTAGTGTATAAGGGTGGACTCGTCGGATCATGTATTGAATTGGATTGGCAGATTAAGTAGATGGATGCCCGTTCGATTTATTTTATAACCTTAATGCTATGAGCTATGCCCTATGTAATACAGGGGACTGGGGAGGAAGACGAGACACCATTTATGTGTACAGATAGATATAGAAAGAGAGAGAGGGTGAGTATTTACTTGCTTTAACTGACGTAGTTTTGGAACATTGAGAATTGGAATTGGGACTATGGGGTCGAAACTTGGGGAAATTACATTTATGTGTATATAGCATCATTGCCACAAGGCAAAGGAAACTTTTATCGACCGGACCCAGTCCCAGTCAGAAGACCCCACGACCAAACAACGATCATTACCATTACATATAATATTTATAATCACGTTATTTTAAAAGCTGATGATGATTATTTTATTACTATTACCTTCCTCCTCTTCTACTTTGCTTTCCTCGTCAAATTTTAAGTGATTATAGACTATGATGGTACGTGTTCCTTCTCTATAGAGTCTAGACTTTATGGGGTCTCATCTGATCCGTAGAGCTCGTCAAGTTAAGTCATAAATTCCGACATTAAAATTATGCTAAAAATAATAATTGATTCACAGCCAGCTATATAGGAATTCTTTCTTCAGTTTATAAACATGTTTTTTGTTTAGTCCAAAATTAAAGATAATGGCATGTAACACAAATGTAATTCAAAGCTGCAAATATAATTTCTCATAGCCAGTTTGTATGCTAATTTGTCACAGTAGTAAAATGTCTGTATTGCTCCATAAAGGAAGCATTTAAAAACAAAGCTAAGGATAATTGACGCCATGTTTTAGTATTTAGACGGAAGCTTCAAGACAATGCCAATTATATATGTAGTAGATTTATCTTATCATCCATACCCCGGTTATGGAGTCACGAAGTAGAAAACTAAATGATTTAATATGATATGTATTGATACTAAACTGTTGACTGTGTCTCTGACTAATCGTAAGTCTCTCGCATGTAAAAATTCATTTTTTTGCCAAGAAAATAGTTGTTGTGCATCTTAAAAATTCATGTAGTTTATATTACAGGGTATTAACCGACAGCGAATAATCTGGGATTATAATCAGATGTTAACTTTTCTTTTTTTTCGCACATACCTTTCACCTGGCCAGTGAAGGTCTTCCAAGCTTCCAAATTGTACGTACTTAGCAATAAAGCTTTAAAATTTTCCTTTTTCTTTTTTCTGTCCTGACGTAAAACACGAGCTGTGTGTGTGTGTGTGTGTGAGTACACATTTTGCAAGAACTCCAGTTTCAAATTACATTAAACAAAAATGAAATAGCTTCATCTTTGTGTAGCTTGTGGCAATCGCGTCTCAGGTCTCGGAAAGTTTTTGTTTCTGAGGGTCTGCAATAAGGTTATGAGGATAGGATATGAAATTTGTTGCGTAATTAAAAATATTATCTATATTTCTTAATAATATATAAATATATACATACTACTTTTGACGTTGGGCTTAGGTACTTAGGTACTTTAGACTGTTTGCCTTTAGCAATGCCAGAAAGATTCAAGTTACAGTTGCGAGGCAATAATCGACTTGGACAATGACAAGCTTGTGTAATTATTTAAGACGAGCTAGCTAAAATTCTATAGCTTCCCCTTATGCCTTATGCTGTCTCTATTAATAATTAAATTATTTGGTCTGTTGCTGTGTTAACTACATATTGTAGGGTGCATATAGTATGTGCGTACTAACTTACATATCGCTGTCTCATCAATATCAATCTTTGAATTCGTCAGGACAAGTGGAAAAGGAGTGACAATATCGTGCTAGGGTTGAAGCAAGCGAATGAAGCCATAACCAAATTCCAAAATGTTTTTGTACTTACGTGCTATTCGTATTTAGTATTTAGTAATTAATCCAGCAATACAATATAGGTAGGTACCACAATACTGCTAAAAGTAGCTTTGTACACATAATTTTATTCTTAAGAAAGACAGATATACATATGCTTTAATTTTGCATATTAGTGATTCAAATTGATTTTAAATATCCCTCTATTTAGCTGCGTGCAATAAAATAATTTTGCTTATGCTTTTTTCTTAATCAACACAGGAGAGAGCTCATGCCATGGCATGGGATGATATCAGTTTTTCTTACAAGTTCTCTCGCTCAGGAAAATTGCTAGCAGGGTGCGAGTGTAGATAGGCGAAAATATACATTTAAATACCTAAAAGCAAATACCTAAGAAATACCATACTAACTAGTACGGTATCATAGGGCATTTAATAAAATAATTTTTGGCTGAAATATGTAAAAATTAAGCAGAAACAACCAAGGAGAATAAAGTACCCCGCAGGATAAACGAGCCTTTAATACATTATATTTTACTACTACTGTATATTGATATTGATTAAATTCGATTTTTTGTTCAAAAGTTTAGTTCCCGTAGGTTCCTACATATTTGATTGTCGACGTCGACAGGCAGGGAGGGAGGGTTGGCGTGGGCAATCATTATGGCAAAATGGATGTTGAGCTCCGTGTGTGTACTTCATCCATTTCCTTGGTTTGGCTTACGTTTCCCCCTTCTACCCTTCGCCTTTATACTACTTACTCTTATATTCTATACGTTTTTGTCCGCTGGCAATAGAAAAAATAGGCAACATTGAGCTTGGGATTTCGATTTGGGAATGGGAATGGATTTTCGGATTCGGATAATATACACACAAAGTATTTTCACGTACACGGAACTATTATTACATATTTGGATAAAATGCCCCATTCGCCTTTGAACAAAATAAACGCTAGAAATTCTTATTGAGACTGTATTAGACAGTCTTAGATAGATTTTACATAAAATAATTATTTTACACCTCAAATAGGCAGTTATAGGTACAAAGGAAAATTGCACAATGTAATAATGTATAATTATTATATTCGGTTTAATTGGGAAATACTGCGTTTCGACTCCTCGTCGCTTTTATTGTACGATATTCTATGACTTATTTATTTACTTCGAAAGAAGTCTTAAAAAATGCATACTATATCTCACTAGTCAATTGAAGGATATGTGTTTAAACAATTTATTCGGAAAGGGTGAAAACGATGTAATGCACTGTATACTATAAAACAACATAAGTAGGTACTGTGTATTTACGAACCATGTCCACAGTTCCACAGTTTACCTGCAATATTTTACAGTGTAGTTACCGGCACGGGCAGCGGGAAGTGAGATGTACAATAGTCTATAATGCAAGTATATACTTGCCCCTCGGTAATAATAATAATAGAGCAAACTTACAAAGTTTAATGAGACTTCCGTTTTCAGTTCATCCTGATTTTAAAACTCCTACACAAATATATATAACATCGGGTGGAGAACATAATGAATATTTCATGAGGCACACCGGCACAAGTTCCGTTCTTGGGGTTCTTTATGATTTGATGGAAAAGTTTTGGTCTAAAAAGAGTGACTGATGGTCGGTCGTCACTGCCTTCTGGGCTTGTGGTCTCGTGGCTTGACTTCGACTTCACATCCCATTGCCGATGCAATGGCTTATGATTCTGTGAGCTTTGCTTGGTAAATCCATAATAATTTGTATAACACGTCTACACCGTCCGTCCGTCCGTCAGACCTAAAACAGGCGACAGTACGACGTGTGTCTTCTTCCTATATTAAAAGCACAATTATTTAACTTTAAAAAAAATTATGTGTTGGAGGAATTATACATTTTTAATTTTTAAAGAGCTCCATAATGGTATATAATAATATGTCTCCTTTCGTTTAAGTAGTGGTTCCTACATTCAACATTGCAGTCGTCAGCAGATTAATTAAATTAAGTAATAAAAAATGTATACATACAATGAGTATACCTATTACCTATGTATACCCCATAAAGTTTACATATTAAGTAGTATGTATGAGGCATTTCGCTTTGAAACTAGCAAATTGCTAAATTGATATTAAAAGTTTTTCAGATTTTGGCTTGAATGTCAGTAGATGAGGTAGTTCCAGCTTTTTAATTGCACGATATTGGGAGGAAAGACCACCGCAAAATTTACCTATAAACCTGAAGTTAACACCTAAACCTTTCAGCGCAAGCTTGCAATACTGTAGTTAAGATCTTCTTTTCTAAGCATGTATTTTAAGTTTTTAATTCATTTTTTTTATGTCACCGTGCCTGTTGGTTGTCCACAGATTCAGGGTTCGGTAAATGCTACCTTTTTATAGAAAATACCATGACACTGTGGCATATACTGGAAAATACGGGTATAAAGTGGCAAATACTTGTAAATACGTGGCTAAAACTCTGCAACACAGCTGCTAGTTCAATTCTAAAGCCAACAGCACGTAATTTATAATGTAGTGTAATGATTACAAAATATCTGTAATGCTGAATTAGGGCTTCAAGGCAAATCAAGGCGAACACTTATTATGCCGCTTTCAAGACCAATCAACAGTCTTAAAATCTTGATTTTAAAGACTTTGAAAAGTAAATATTTATAGGTACATAGGTACATTAAATTTAGATATGACATGTCCTGCAAAATTTGGAAATTTTCGTTAAGTCTTGATTATTTCAAAACTTTAATTATTCTCGATTTCTGAAGTCTTGGGATTGTCAAGAATTTCACAAGCTCCCTTTACTCAGTACACAAAGTCGTATTATTTCATGTAGAAAAACCTACTCATTGAGTGTTTAAAATAATTGCATCTACTTAGCATGCCGAGGTAAAAAAACAATTAGTAAATGTCTATATTAGCTATGTATTACATACTGTATGATTAAATATTGGTAGTCTACAATTATTTTAATTTAATTTTTGGTATTTTCAAACCGTGGTATTTTTGTGGGCAGTTGAAATCTTTTCAATTTATTAACCACTTTACATATACTACCAGGGTATATGCCAGTATGTGCCAATGTACCACTAAAATAGTATTTACCGCCCCTGGTATTAACCGGTATTTTCCATGGCATTTACTTTCTACTGCCGAACCCTGCCACAGATCTTAAATTAATTGAAATAAATAAGCCTAAAAACTCATGTTACGAACGATTAATACGATTGCGAACCAGCGTTTTAAAAGCATTAAAAAAATAAAAGCAAGTCTCAGTTCAGTTGCAAAAAATGCATAAATAAAACTGATAAATGAAACGAAGTAATTAAAAAAGTTAATTTTAATTAATTCAAAACTTTACAAAAATTATAGATTTGATTAAATTTCGCAGAATTCAACTATACAGTTAAGTATATACTTACATTCTGTTGCATTTAATCAGAACTCAGGAGAAAGTAAAAAAAAACCAATGAAATAAAACTCATTTAATTTGCGTTTCTACTTTTCAGTCTTCTAATCTTCTACAGGAACAGGAACAGGAGGAGTACAGCAGTACAGCTTCTATTTAAATGGTAGAATTTGAGGTAGATAGATTCAGCATAGCCGCGGGCCGCGGCAATACTTGAAATGCAACATTTTACAAATAATACAATACTAATAATTTAAGTTGAAGCAGTGCGAAAGAAAACAAGCAAAATAATCAAATCTAACTAGCTGACTAATTGTAAGTAGTAATGTACTGAAGTAAGGTAGGTAGGTACGAAAATCAAGCCGGCTAAGTATTTTAAGGCGAAAGCGAGTTGTAAGTAATTATATTGTTTGTGTTTTGTCCCAAATTCTAAAATCAGTGATAGTACTTTTACTAGTTAGTATGACTCAAGTCAGCTTACGTCGTACGTGCGCTTCGGTATTAAATAGTTATCATACGGAATAAATATTGACCTGGATCTGCGTAATTTGGGAGATAGTATCTAACATGTCTAACAATAATGTAGATTAAAGTAATTCAAGGTGGTATTTCTACGTCTAAAGAAATCGAAACAAATGCTGAACCCCTCCTACATTGACTATACCTGTAACAGTGACCAGTTCCTTAAATTGCTTTTTAGATTTCAAGGACCAAAGTAATAAGTTATTGCGCTCGTTCTCGTTCAGTTCACACCAACCGTCAACCAACAGTTGTGTTTTTCCATTCCAAATTCAATTTTATTGGCCATGGAATTGAACGGATAGGTATACCTAGTATTTGACGGTTGATGTTAATCCTTTCATTTTTAGGTGTTATTATTTTAATTATTTTAAGTTGCTGTTGCTACACTACTTACGAAAGTGTTATTTAGATGCTCGGTAGGTGTAGAGTAGATTGAACCGGTTGATGTTAATATTTTGTTAACCCTTTTATTTTTTAGGTGTTATTAGGTGTAGAGTAGATTTGACCGGAAAAAATATTATTGTCATATATAATAATTTCTAAAGAAGAAAAATGATCGATCAATCGGCTATTTATTAACTTTTGCAGTTTACTTCTTTAGTAACTGTGCTATATCTATTGACCCAAGAAGTCAAATACTTTTAGATGTGTTTATAACATTTTTGTCATTTGTAAAAGACAACATATTAAATTATGAGATGATACCTGTGCGGGTCTGCTATAGAGTATTTGATCCTACAGCTGACCTGACATTATTTTACACACAAAATAATATTTACTAATGCATGTATATTTTTTAGATGTGATGAATTAGGTAATGGGTATATCCGTTATCGGTATATATACTATAGTTTCAGGTGTTTAGAGTTATCTGAAAAAAACATTTGAAGTAACTAGTAACTGAGAGGGAAGGTACTTACATATGTTGCAAGACCATAAATATAATATTATTATAGTTCTGCTATATGTGTTTAGAAATTTAAACCCTTGATGTCCCTGAGGGTATCTTCCCCTACTGACTGTCTATCTCTGCTGCCATTCTTCCTTCCTCGCATTCATCTTTTCGTCTTATCTTGGTCTTTCCGCATTACTCAAGAAGTATTGAACGAATGTACTTACACTTGCATGTCATCCCAATGAAATGAAGAATATACTCTATGTACTACCTGTGAAACTGATTTCCACGCAGTCAATTGGACGTACACGTTTCACAAAATTGTCTGAATGTTACCGTAGTCTCTACATTTCTCATTCACGGATGGGTAAGTGGACGCGAGTTCAACAATATAAGATCACTTTGGAATTGGAATTCTTTCTTGTAGACTCGTACACATCTCATTCTCATCTTCTCATGCAACGTCAAAAATTGCTCTGGTCTCTTGTGTGTTGTGTTGTTATTTTTGCATAGTCTATAGTTCTAGTATAGGAATCTGCGTATTCTGTTCTACGGTAGTAATCCGAAATACTGTCTTTAAATTGTACGTGTGTGAGCAGCTTATTTAACAAATAATATTTTCGTTAGAAAATGTGGGCAATGTGTCACTGTGTGTAGCATATATTTGGAACCCTTAATTAAGTAAGTACTTTATTCATAACTGTGAATATGTTTGCCAAAGCCATAGGGGTTCAGTCACATCGTTGAGACTACGAGTCACCTGTTAGACGCACAGATATTTACATGTAGCTATAGTAAGTATGCAGGTATAGACGCAGTGTATTATTCCCATATTATTCCTTTGCAAATAAAGTGCAGGGAAAATTTAGATGCATAAATTATAGACGCCTTATTCCCAAATAGAATCTTAATCAAACGTTGTATCTCATTTGTAGGGTCATCTCTGTGCATATTTGATCAAAGACATGTAATTAGCCTCTTAACTCTTAGTTAAATAATAATTTGTCAATTGTATCTTATGTCTTGTCAATATATATCCTGTCAGTTGTCATCTACATAATGCGTATACCCAAATATATTTCCATTACAAAACTGTTATAGCAGTAATTATTTAAGGTCAACCTGACATTTTAAAATTGACCCTTGTGAGCCCAATTTCTCAGTAATAATTAAATTGCACTCTATCTCTATCCTTGTGGATTTTGCAACATTTTATGCTTGCTTTATATTTTTTCGCTCAAGACGACACGATTGTCAAACCGCATTTTTCACAGAATATTTTTTTTAAACATTGCGTTTAAAAATCAGATTAACCTTCGATCGTAATTCATAGAGTTCATGTTCATATTGTGTAAACGGAAGCAGTATTTATATATTTTTTCTTGTACTCGTAGTACAGTGCAGTGTATAGATCAACACTTTTTGCGTGTTAGCTTTAGTTGTTTCTTATTCATGCAATTTTTATTTTCGTTGTGTCATGTGTTGTGAAACTTACAGGTTGGCTATTGTCAGAAGTTTTGTGAGTGATGCAATTTATAAGACTTAATTGCATATTACTATATTCATTGTGACTTTTATAAGCGTTTTAGTGCAGTAATAGTAATTATATAGTAATTTATTTCGTTCTTATTGTTGTATGGTTGTGGTAATTCACAATATGAGACTAAAAGTAACTTAGTTCTATGCTTCTACGTTTAGATACTTTGGAATTTTATGCCAAAAGTAGTTTTACTTCTTGTAATTACACATTGCGAACGCTATGTGTTTCGTTCACATGCAACATTCCTAGAGTTTAAAACGTTTGTTAGTTTTAGAAGATTCTAGTGCTCACAATCAGTCAATTTATTGTGCAATGACCCGCTTTTCATGAAATTTGACTACTTTCTTACAATTTCTGCACATTCGAACTATTAAATTTAAATTTCAAAGCTTAGGATCATCTCCTTGCGAGAGCGAGCTTGATCTTTACACCTTGTCTGTACCTATAGATTTGAGCTGGCTTTTGAAATGCAAATTCGAAATTATATTCAAGGCTCTCTTTTCTAAGATTGTAGGATTGAGAATTCCACACCGAACTCCGAAGCATAGGTCAATTTCCAACTGATTGTAATTTGTAAGGCCTTGAGACGCAGGCAGAAAGAGGAGCTTGTAGTTAGTAAGCTCTATAATCAAATTGATTTTTAACCTTAAGCATTCTTTACGTCATTTTTTTCATACCTTAAAACATTGCTGAGAAAATTTCTAGTAGGTTGCATAAAAAGCCGCCGCCTTCCAGTTTTCGAGTCATTTGTCGGAACACGTGCACACAGACTATACCAACGCAAATTTTGTTTGATTCAATAGAACAAACGGTGGGATTTCAAATTTAATTTCGTCTTTCTTGAAATAAAAGTGTTATAATTTACATTGTTTTTTTATAATTTCTGCCAGGTGAATCACATACTTCCAGTTCAACGAAAATCAGTCAAAACATTACTGCACTACCTCCACCGCCGGGTCCAGCAAAGATTTTTGCAATCAAAATGTTCGCCCGAGTTTCCTTTTATCCGACTTTATTTTATAATATTTGTATGGAAAAAGTTTCGGCTCGAAGATGGTTTGATCGAATCGATCGGAATGTAATCCTTGGAGCATTACCCTTTAGAAACATGGTGGACACTCTTCAGAAGGAAAATGTTAAAGGAATAATTTCAATGAATGAAAATTACGAACTCACTCTCTTTTCTCATAACAAAGAGGTATGCATAAAATGATGTTTCAATATTTTTGATTTCAAATTAAATTCGAATTAATAACGAGACTTGCTATTTTTATTTTCCATATGATGCTTACTGTTGGTTTGTTTTTTGTTTTTGTATAGGGATGGGCAAAGTACGGTATTTCATTTTTACAGCTACCAACCCGAGATATTTTTGAAGCTCCGTGCCAGGCAAAATTACAACAAGGTGTTGACTTTATACGTAATTTAGACGGAAAGGGTACGGTGTACGTTCATTGTAAAGCCGGAAGAACTCGGAGTGCAACTTTAGTGGCATGTTACTTAATGGAGGTATGAACATCGAACTCGTATACAGTTCTTATTCTTCATATTTTTTCTTCAAAGAATATTGCAATTTTATAGCTAACAAATATTTCTAAAAATGTTTATTTTTTTGTTGTCAGCATAATAACTGGGACCCGAATCGAGCCGTGTCTCATATGTACGAGTGTCGACCGCATGTTCTATTGGGACCAAAGCAACATTTAGCAATCAAAATTTACTACGAAAATTTAAGCAATTCCCAGTCAAACAGGGATAACGCCAAGGAAATCAAAAATCAAGCAAATGACGCAACCTCCGTTAGCTTATAATTTATCATCAGCACAAATGCAGAAAAAACACCACAAGTTATTCTTCTAATCCTATAAGAATGGAAACTATTATATGGTGCTTAATAAGAAAAGTTAAATCATACTTCCATTGTAGAATCGAATATCGTGTACTATTTAATTATTATAACTGTACGCGAGCGTAAAATAAAGTTCAAACGTGGGAACGTGTATGTAAAATTGAAAGACCGTAATCGAAAAAATATTTTTAGCAAAATCTATATTTTATATGCTTATGGGGATGGAATTTAAGCACGTCTTTTACCTTTCCGGCATTTACGCAATTAATTTCTGTGGCTTACAAGACAAAATAAAATTGAAATTTTATTAATCCGTTATTATTGATTTAATGGTTTTCTTTACTACACTGAGGTTGGATCTGCTTAAGTACAGACCCAAATTTCATGTATAATAAATTATTCATTTCTGATTTCATACTGACGATGGGCGAAGTAGCGATCTAGGAAAAAATAACAATCCTTGGCATCATAAATAATAATGTAGACGTAGGACAGCTATAACAGAATATTTTTTGAATATTACAAGATACATTTTGGTAATACAGTAATGCTAGTAGATAGTAAATACATGATTTGCACATATTACATTTTCGACTGACTAACTCCCTGCTGTGTAGCCCATCTACAACTTCCACAACAATCTAATTGCATTGGCTAAACCAACATCTGCATAAATAAAGTAGAAGAGTCCTCCAAGGGTAAGTGTGCTCAGACCATAAACCAAAGCCAGAGCAACCTTAGGAATTGTTTCTCCAAAAACTGAAGGTCGCACATAGTCAAATACGATTGCTTCGATGCCCCTACAAAATTGAAATCAGAAAATTAATTTACATGTTATATGGTAGGCAGATACAAAAACACCCGCTCATTTAGAAAACGTAAATCCAACACTAGCAAAGGATTTATACGATTTAATTTTATGTCATTTACCAGTGTCCATGAAGGGTAACAGTGAAGGCAAGCAAATAGTCCAATGGTGCTGAAGGAAACAAGAGTGCAAGGGGCACAATTGGGAGCATTGCGGCGCTCAAAGCTCTTTCAGCTGTCCACAATTTGACATGATCTCCATCGGAAGAATTCCGTACTGGCGTCATCATTACAGATTTTGAAGACAATTTAAGGGAGTCAGCATTCTTATTTGGTGTTAAAGTTGTAGAGGACATTTTCATTAGCTGCGAGACAATATTTTTCTGTGATACGATGAGCCCTCGTGGAAGTTGTTGCCCCAAAGGACCTCTCATTCCTATCACAAATTACAACCAGTTTAAAGGGTGAAAATAATTTCAAAACTCCCAAAAAGATAAATCGTATCCACTTTAACGTTAAAATATACAGTACGTAACTACAAGAACTTGACTTATTTAAATACGCAACAATAATTTGAAAAGTATATAATAATATATCAATAATTCATTGTTAGTACTATTCAAGCTATCACTTCAAAAACTAATTATTGCCATTTCCTGCTGGTCCGTAACTACTCAAATGAAAGACTTAAAGACAGCTACCGGTCAACTTTTAGTCTGGACTGTGAGTAAAATCCTTATTATTTCACTGCATTAGATCAGCCCATATACAACATAGAATAATATGTATGATCAATGAATTCCAAATTCTGGCTTAGCATACTATTTGTGTAACCTGCCAAAGCCAAACAGCGTTAGCAGTTAAGGGTTATCAGGGTGTGATTTACAAATTATTTATGTTCTACAACCTGCAAGTTCTATAATGACTAATGATTATGTTTGACTGCTTTATCCAAAAACATTCATACTTAGTCCTTCAAAATCGAATTCCAAAAATCCAATATAAACGCATTTATTGTTTAAAAAGGCAAAATACTCATTTTATTAAAAAAAACGTTCATTTCAAACTCAAAAGCTGCAGTTAGCAATATAAATATAATCGAATGTGCTATAATAAATTCGTCAAATTAAGTAGGCATGTCTCTAAGTACAAAGTACCTATTTCTAATTGTGCTGGATTTTTGTTTCGAAAAACCAATTCAATGGGTAGTATAAAAAATAAAAATGAAGAAATCACAATATGAATGTCTAATGTATAAACTTAAAATCTTACCACAGAGTGTTACACGCCCCAAGAGGAAAGTCATTTTTGATTTTTCGAAAAGTTAAATAATCGTCAGTAATTTTTCAGTCTGCGACGTCAGAGAATATTTTAAACTTTGCCGCTGAACATGATGAAAGAGTCAGCAGCTGATTTCTGCCTAATGCAAAAACACCAAAATAGTAGACGTGACGTATACCACCTCACCTTCATAGTATAGTAATATTATAATAGTGGCAACGTACAGCAGATTTTGTTAGAATAGAATCAAAAAACTTTTTACTTTTTATTAGACAAGGAGTTTTTTTTAGAAAAGGTCTCTGACACAAATATTTATGCTTATGAGTCATGAGTACTAATTGCTAATTGGTTTTCCTTAACTTTTACACACAGAGATACATAACTACATTGCACATATTTGATTTGAAATATTTCAATTCCCAATGAACCTATTTTTTTCATTTCTGTATAGATACGGTTTTGAAGTTTTTAGTAGTAATGGTATGTATGATAACACCTTGACCCCTGAGCAAGAGGTCACCGCGTTACCAGAGGAATTTTCCCTGACGACTCCCAGAAGCTCGGGCACTTGGAGTTAGTAGGAATATCTCAAACTTTGTATAGGTCCTTAATTAACAAAAAATCTCTCTCGTGCGTGGCGTATTAATAAACAAAATGGAATCACAAAAAATCGAAACATATTGAAATTGCGAAAAATTTATTACCGTAATAATAATAATAATTCTTTGACTCAACTGAAAACTCACAACGGTTCACATACACAACAAACACAAATGTAGTAACAATAATAATAATAATAGATATTTATAACACAAACTTCCTTCTTTTTTATCCAATTGAAGATGATGACAAAATTTCCGTCACCTCACTTTTTTTTTGAAGTATGATCAGTTTTTATACTCAATCAATGATAAATGGTATTCACTTTGTCGTTGGCAGTCCGCTTGTAATAATTAAAATATCAGTTCGTTTAGTTGATTAAATTTTCTTATTTTTTTTTCTCTATATTGCCTCACTTTATTGTGTGTCTCACTGATTTGGTCGGCGGAAATAAATCATAATACCTAAAATTCCGACTAAAAGTGTCAGTAAATAGAGATCCCAATTAGGACCGAATGCTATAATTGGTTGGAGCATTGCAAGAAAGTCATCACTATGAGTTAAGTCTATCGCTCCGATAGACTGGAGTGTTGATATCACGGAAAGTTTCATAAGAGCTAGGGCAACTGGAACTTTAGCATCAGCACTCGTCTCCGCAGCCATGTCATAAAATCTTTTAGCCAAATGAAGATCTTGTTTCAATCCTAAACCTTGCTCGTGCATGTAGGCTAAATTAAACATTGCTTGGGCATTTCGCTGCTGTTCCGAGGCAAGTCTGTAGTGTGAGGCAGCAGAGGAATAGTCGATGGGAGTTCCCCAACCATAATAATAATAATCTCCGAGACGAACTCGAGCATGAGAGTAGCCCTGTGCCGCGGCTCGTCCCCAGTATTGAAGTGCACGAGAGAGTATAGCTTGAGAACCCTCAAGTCCATTGATTTCTTTCACTTTCACGTGGTCAGGCTTAACTGTTGAATCATCTTCAAAAATGAAAACAAAAATGAATTAATTTTAGATCAAGAACGATGAGATGAGGTCATGGATGGACATGCAAGCTCAAAAGTAGACCATATAGTATATTAAATTTTAAAGGCATATCGTCTGTGAAGAACCAAAATGACCCATATCCATTTTTAGCTAAAAACAATATCAACTATCTACAAAAATAT
>JAQFZE010002256.1:0-15061 GCA_034695245.1 Dicyrtomina saundersi | reverse complement strand
TTAGTTCCGACGGAACTACAACTGTCAGAAATTTGCTTGCGCCAGAATCCAAAATCGTATGGTGCATGGCAACATAGATATTGGCTAATGAAAGAAACTAAATTTGAAAGAGTAGAAGACGAGTTGAAGTTGTGTTCCAAGTATTTACAATACGACGATAGAAATTGTACGTTTTTTAATAAAGTTAAATTTGGCAATCTGTGTATTTTGTTTAGCTTTTTTAATGATTTGCAAATGTTTAGTATTACTTAAATTATTGCTATGTATTCCATATTATTATATTTTAGTTCATGTCTGGGACTATCGTCGTTATTTGGTTGAGCATAGTCCAAAAATAAGTTTACAGGAGGAACTGGAATTCACTACTAATAAAATCCAAGCAAACTTCTCCAATTATTCCTCGTGGCATTTGAGGTCTAAACTATTGCCTGAGTCAACTACTGATTTTTTAGTAGAAGAACTAAACTTGATAAAAAATGCAGCTTTTACTGATCCAAATGACCAGTCTGTATGGTTCTATCACAAGTGGCTTGTTAATACACATTTACAGAAAGGTACAAACACGATTTTCATCCCTAATTGTTTGTTTTCAAAGTATACCCAACTTTTTATAGAAATAAATTTTTTTAGTTGATTTTGATAAACTACATGGTATTTACTCTATCTGCGAGCGTCATCTCTGAGATTAATTAAATTGAATTGTTTATGCAGTTCCTCTGACATTAAATTATGTTGGGCACACTCTTGGAAGCCTTTACTTAGTATTCAGCGTGGATGTTCCTAATCCTTCGAAAATTGGAATCAACATACAATTAAATGTGAAAAATAATCAAACTCATGCTTTGACCAATGCTTGGAAAAATCCATGGAATAAGCCGAAATGTAAATTGTGGTACATGGATATTGAAGACGGAGACATCAGTTTGCAAAGCGGTGTAGATCCAGATGCTTATTTTGCAGTAACCAAAAGTGCCACTCTCCAAATTCCAGACGAACTAAAAGTTTTGGAAGATTATAGAACTTTTCATTTGAAATGGAACGAAAATAGCTCGAAAGCCTCCCCGAATGCTCTTGAAGTATCTTCATTTCTTTCAGCTGAACTGGCCTGGGTTGACGAACTTTATGAAATTGAGCCCGACAACAAATGTAAAAGATTAACCAACCACATACGTTACAAACATTTTTATTTGTAATTACCAGCTGCCCGGAAACTGGTTTTATACTCACTTTCATAATCTTAGTAATTATTTCGCTATTATTTTTTCTTGACAGGGGTTATCCTTACTTTAATACATTTATTACGGGTGGTTAGCTTCGTGGAGCATGAAAATAAAATTCTGGAGTTGATCGAAATACTAAAAGTACTAGACCACAAAAGAGTCCAGTATTATTGTGACTTGAGTAAGCCATCTCCTTTATTTTTCTATCTTGAATTTAAACTCTATTAAATTAATTGTGAATTTAGTATAACAGTGTTACTATCCAACTAAAAAAACTTCTTTTTTTCAGGTTCAAAGTTAAATTTAGAATGGACTCTAATTAAGCAACTTAAACTGCAACCTTTGGTCTGTTCTTACATTCTGCCACCGTTCTAATTTATTATTATTCTGAATACAGAGTCAGACAACATATCAGCCCACATGTCCGTCTCAGTTTAATCCGAATCAAAACACTTGTGAAGAATTTCTTTTTCAGTTCTAAACAAGGAGTAAAAACTACAGTGACACATTATTTTTTTTTATATATACAAAGTACCGTTTAAAACTATCCACAATCTACATGTTACTTTATTTTGAGTTCAATAAGTAGAATTTGGTAGGACGGATATGTGTAGATATCAGTCGTGGTGTGTACTAAATCACATATTTTACAACAGGTGAATAATTATTACGGTGTTAAGAATCTTATATCGAGTGAAACTTTGTACCAAATAACAATTTAAAGATGCATAATAATGTGATAGAAGTAAAACAGTATATATGCATACAGAACGGTGTGGATAGATAATAATTAAATATATAATATGTACCTACACTAATTATTATTCGACATCGCTAGTTCCGTAGTTATTTAAATATATATATATATACATATGCATAACAACGTTATGTTTTTGCATAAGTACAATATTTTGAATTTGGATGTCAAAATAAGCTTTTAAAGTTTTGTACCCACATGGCGCAAAAACAATGCAAGTTTACTGCTACAAATGAAGTGTTGATTTTGAATAAGTCAGTGTTTTTTATACAAATTATCATATATATAAAAATCTTGTTCAAAATTTTGAAATTTTGTTACAAATTACCTACATGTTAAAGTAACCTGTATATATGTGTAAATAGTGTTTTCTCATTCCGGGTTTGAATTGAATTTGACATTGGATCATGTGACAAATTTATAATAAAAAGGGCCAACGTAAGTTATTTATAGTTAATTTTCAAAACAAACAATCCAATTACATTTTACTTTCATATTGAATAATCATTAATAAAATCACATAGTCACATCCAAGGGGCATGCATCATGCCATACACAATTACGAGGCGATGATTAAAAATAATAAACATTCTACTATTTGTACTTTTATACTTTAAAGCGTGGCCGCAATCACAATATTTTTTTAACTCGGGAGCTTACATGATATGAGGTATATACTTAATTGCTTGTAAGTAACATATCGTCTGTGAAGAACCAAAATGACCCATTTCCATTTTTAGCTAAAAACAATATGTACTACTATCTACAAAAATATTGAAATATGCCTTATAAGCATTTAAATAGCCCATTTTGCACTTTAAAAAAATATTTAAATAGAACATTTTGAGCTTTTTAAAAATATGTAAATATAACATTCTCGAATTTTTAAAAACATGTAAATACAACCTTTAACACATTTAAAAAACGTTTAAATTAGAACAATTTGCACTTTTCAAAAACACGCAAACAGAAAATTTTGCACTTTTCTAAACAATGTAAAAAAGACATTTTACACTTTTCAAAAAGTCCTAATTAACATTTTACTCATGTTTCTCATTTTGTTTTTATGACAGCACATTTTGATTCGAGCTTAAATTGGAAATGGGTCATTTTGGTTCTTCACAGACGATATATGCCTAGGTATAAATAGCTCGCCGCGTAGAGCGTACAGATAAGACCCGACAAAGACTACAACCGATGAAGATTGAACTTAATGGACTATAATTGATTAACGGTGTATTCAACTTGACTTTCGTTTGATGTGTATACTCATATTTTATGAGAAATAAATGCAATAGGATGCAAAACAAATTAAATTAATCACTGCGTAATTTCCAAATCCAAATTTTCGTTCATCGTCGCAGGCACTGACGATTTGTTCGTTTTAATCTCAAGTAGTTCGGGAAGTGATGCAAATTTACATGGAAGTTATGTGAAGAGATGGCTTTATCCTTATCAATTAATGAAATAAATGAATGTTAAACACATTAAAATTACCTGTATTAGTCAAATGGGGAAACACAAAGCACTTGTGATTATTTTATTCAATATCAATTTCCAATACTAATATATGTACTACCTATACTACGACCTAATTCGACTGGCCGCTCCTATTATTAATACACCTGCTATGAAAGAGGTTGATCGCAGTTGCAATTAAGTAAGCGTCGGATAATTAAAAACACTCGTCTCGTCCTGCACATTCTCTCATAATATATTTACAGAACAGGGAAAATACATAAAAAATTTTGACCAAGGCAAATCTTGTCTGAAAAATACTTAAATTTCAGAATCTGAAATGATTTCAACACGATCTGCAGTAGTGATACTGCTACCCTTCCTTCTCTCGTCCTTCTCACAAGGTATGATGCAAGTATAAACTACAGAGACCCAAGTTATTATTATGGGAATGTAATTAATTTATTATATATAAGTAATTCAATACTCGTTCAATTTTAAATACTAATGTTTATTTTATTTCAGGACGGGTTGTGAGAAACGAAAAGGTCGGCACTCTAGCCAAAGAGGTAAGAAACTTTATAACTTTTGCTCGGCTAAAGCATTATTATTATGTGGTATAATTCACAAGTAATTAAAATAGGTATAATAAATCATCCCCAAAATGTCAATTTTGATTAAGAAATATCAATATTATTATAATCTTAATTACACTACTTTTTCTTGAAGGTTTGTTACGACGGCTACGGATGCTTCAGCACAGGGACACCCTGGACATCCACAATTCGTCCCTTGTCAGCTTTGCCCAAACCTCCATATGAAGTTGGAACCCGCTTCCTTCTTTTTACAAGGGAAGATCCCGTGTATGAGAAAGATGGATACGAGCTGTTACCAGACCGAGATATGATTCTAAATCTTTCATCCTTCAATGTTTCTAGACGAACCGTTTTTCTTATTCATGGATTCACTGACAGTCATACATCTAAATGGATGCTCAATGCTAGAAATGGTCTTCTGCAAAATGTAGTTATAATTGCAAAAATTACATAATTATACATAATAAAGTACATGCAAAAGTAGGAAGAAACATTTTTATTGTTGTCAAAGGCAAAATCACGAATATCTTACAATGCCCCTTCTGTATGTCAAATAATTCTTTTCTGAATTCTAAATATGAAATTAATTTTTCTTATACATGTATTAACATATTATCGCAAATATATTATGTAGATTGTTGGTGCATTTTTTTTTTAATTTTGACAAAGGCCTTACATGTGACATATTGTTTTATAGGAGGACATTAATTTAATTTCTGTGGACTGGGCCCCTGGTGCAAGATCCCCATATCTTTCAGCTACAGCTAACACACGTTTAGTTGGAAGACAAGTAAGTAGGATGATTGATTATTTGGGAGATAAAAAAGGGCTGAAATTGGACAACGTTCAAATTGTTGCACACTCCCTTGGGGCTCATGTCGCAGGCTATGCAGGAAGTCATTTAGGAGGTGGAATTTCTCACATTGTTGGTAAGCAAAATAGCAATTAATTGAAATTCCTTATAAATTAATTAAACGAGGAAGTTTTTCTTCTTCTAGAATGATAGAGTATTCTTTAGCATAGCTATACTTACGAAAATAAATTCTAAATATTTGATTTCAGCTCTCGACCCCATGGATCCATATTTTGGAGGCACTGATCCCATGATCCGACTTGACCCAAGTGATGCAAAGCGTGTGGAGGTGATTCATACTAATGGCGAAACTGGATTAAACTTTGGGTTAGGAATGCAAGCATCCATTGGTCACGTTGACATTTATCCCAATGGTGGAAAATCTCAGCCTGGTTGCAAAGATCTCTTGGGCAACCTTGTCACGTCCATCCTGAGTTTCATCACTTTCAATTTTGATGGTAAAAAACCTTAAAGTAGTTTATTGTATAGGTTCTAATTATTGAAATTTAAAAAAAAACAACCTTTACAACAGGAATCAGTTTCTGTATTTTGAATTCTTGATAACTTTTAAATAACTTAAATGTAGGTGCAATTAGTACATGGGCCTGCAGTCATGCTCGTGTTGTTGATTTTTACGTGGAGTCGCTTTCCTCACAGTGCCCCTTCATTTCATACCCTTGCAAAAACTACAACCAATTTAAAAAGTTTGCACCCACTTAATATTTCCATACTAATTCTACAATATAATAATAGTATAACTAATTCCAATGCAAAATTTTTATTTTTAATATTATCGTGGGTGGGCATATTAATTTGATTTTTAGAGGCACCTGCTACTCCCACTGCTCAAGTTCTGACTCCTGCTTTATCTTTGGCTACGGATCTGAAAAATCTGTTGCAGCAGCTACTGGTGATTTCTACGTAAATACGGCTAGCAGCGGCTCTTACTGCTGTAAGTACTTGAGGTTTTTATTAAGGTTAAATTTCTTAAGTGTTTTTATGAGCATACAAAAAGGCTTAATGATCTATGATAATTATTCAGTGCAAGTAGCTCAACCAGAGACAGAGGTGTCAAGCAGTCAAAAGAACACAAATGGAAAGGTTACGGTTCAAATCCGATCAAAGGATGGTACTTTGTCAGACAAGTTTGTTATTGCAGAGTAGGTTCAGAACAACGACATATTCACAATTTTTCTTTTTGAAATGAAATTATAATTATAACAAGTTCAACTCCTTGGAATTTGGGTACAGGCACGGCATAAGTAATAAAATAATTAAATCTTTTGGGATTTATTTTGGGTATGAACAACAGTGGTAAAATAAAAGCCGGAGATGTTCTCAGCTCATGGATTGAAGTACCCGGTACATTTAACATTCTGGAAGAGAGACTCTCGGTTATTTTGAATTACAAACGTGGAGGTCTCACCCCAACTCTGGAGCCCAAACAACTTATCTTAAATGATTTCAAAATTCTTGTGACAGATAAGAATTTGAATACCAAAGCGTAAGTTACGGATTTTGGTTTGTTTTGATTGAATTTTTTAAATATGCTCAAAAATGCATTTAGAAAGTTATAAGTCAGAATCTGTCGCTTGATAAATTTTGCATTGTTTTTTTCTGGTTAACTTTAGAATCGATTACTATGCAGTTACACTTGAGGCCGGAACTGACATGCTTCTTCCATAAATACATGCATTGAAAAATTCAAAAGAAAGAAATTACAAAAACTTTAACGTTTAAACTTAAAATTGTATACTGTATAGTGTGCTAACGAAACAATATTAGAAATATGAGATTAAAATAATATTGTAAAAGCTAATGTAAAAGGATTTAGATGAATAAATAAATGTCATATGAGCCCAAAGTTAGAAATAAGCAAGAATTTATAAAATCGCTAAAAATTGATTTTACACGTATAATAAATTATACTACACAGATATTGAAAAAATGTAGTACTCTAATCTTTCACAACTGTACTTAATTTAAGTAAATAAGATACACTAACATCATAAATAACAACTTCCATTTCTTTATAATTATTATATAGGACTGTCTTAAAAAATAATATTGTGTAAAAACTTGTCTAATTACATCGATTCGATCATACCTAAAATATCCGAGATATATTATAAAGTATATGCATTTGACATAATTATGCACTATGTCTGTACATATTATTCGCATTTAATTTTAATAGCACACTTTCCTATTTGACATTAGATGTTGAACAATCTTCATAAAGGTTTCTTGTGCCACGAAAAATAATCTTTTGTTTCGAACAACTTTGCTCATACGATTTCTTTCGATAGAATTCTGTGCAGTGGCTATCTTCGCTACATGAAAGAGAAGAGCGATGATGTCATCTACAAGGGGCGGGAATGCGACGCTGACCCGAACTAATGATGGGATGGCTGCTATGAAGAATTCTGAACGCTCACTAGAAACTAAGCCTAAAATGAGAATAAACAAATCGAATTATAGATACATAAGTACCAAAAAAGCTGCACAACCATTTCAAGAAGATAAAAATAAAGCTCAAGTTTATGTTATGATAGGATGTTATACCGGAAGCCATTGTATGCATTGTTGCTATCGCATGTTTAGCAATTCCATAGGATTTAGGCAGAGAACACTGAACTCCTAAATGTGACATCATGACAACGGCAAAGCACTAGGAACAAAGATAAGATACATGACCGTCAAGTTTAACTTTAGGTACTATAAATAATAACAGTAATATATAATCATAACTTAGCTCGTTTTATAATCAGTTAAGAAGACTATACATATTTTATATCAACGTAATTTCACCTGCTTCTCAAGTTCAGGTTGTGCTAATAGTTCGGGAATA
Source organism: Dicyrtomina saundersi (assembly GCA_034695245.1). Lineage (NCBI taxonomy): Eukaryota > Metazoa > Arthropoda > Collembola > Symphypleona > Dicyrtomidae > Dicyrtomina > Dicyrtomina saundersi. Next base: position 7,326 of record JAQFZE010002256.1, on the reverse strand, counting down.
AAATCCAAACAAATATGCATCGAGGGAATGCCTCTTACAGTTACAGGAAGAAGCTCCATGGGGTAAGTCTATACAAAAAATAAGCACAATATAATAGTACTAATTTCCAAAAATACAGCACGCGTATTATTAGCATGGTAAATAATTATATAAAATATCTCGTGAGCTCATTGCTTGAATGAATTAGACGATTTACTTGGAAGTGAACCAGTTTGGCAGCATGGACATCTGCCATAAAGAGCTGATGTAAAAATATGCAAATCAACTGCTGAATTTCTTGTCTGCAAAGATTATTTTCAATCGACTGAGTTTCATGTTCCTGACGGACACAGCACTCTAGTAGAATCTGTATAATCGCACTTTCTTGAAGGGCAATTAATGCTGTCTTTAATTCTTCTCGTTCCAGTTCAGGTGCAATGCAGCCAGGAGTTACAGCGTGTGGGTTGTTTTCCTACAGTAAAAAAATCGAAACATAAATTATACACAATACTATAAGCAGTCTTGCAGGCCTACTTCGAGTTACTGATAAAAAGTTAAGACATCACGAACTAAAATAATAATTACTGAAATAACCTACCAATAAATGTTTGTTATAAAAGTATTTGGAAGCGGACATAGACGCAGCAAGCATATGGAGCAATATGTTCAAAATGGGGGCACAACGAAAAACACGGCGATCACATCTAAGAATCTGTACGGGGTCGAGGATGAGATCATCAGCTTGTAAATAAGTTGACTCGTCTAAAAGGGCATTTGTGGTCATTTCCCATAAATGACGAGGGTAGACATTATTTAAGAGGAACCAAACATCTTTGTACAAATCTGCCACATTCAAATTATGAACATTAGACATTACCCAAATATAACTATTTCCTATATAAATTATGGAAGTAATTGTAACTCACCAAGGATTTTTCGCGGTACACTGGGGTCCAAAATCCTTTTAATATTAAATACAATTTCATTGGCATGAGACCAAAGAACATGTGGGGGCAAACGCTTGCAGGCTTCCAGGGCCCGAATTAGATTAGCAGATACATCAGGGCACATTGCAAATGCTTGTTTAATTTCGTCCTTGTCAGGCTCCCCTAAGTCAAAATAATGTTTTGAGCCTAAAACAGCTACGGGATCCCGGCAATCTAAAACGGATGAGCTGATTTCACCCAGCCATTCGTTCACGAGACACAATTGGGGAAAATGCGTTGTTAATAATTTTAATAGGGGTGGGAAGAGTCCTCCACATTTATGTTGTCCTTTCTGTGCTTCTTGGAGGAGGAACTTAACGGGGATCTGTGAAAATATTTTCCCTGAATAACTTTTGAACTTTTTCCCAGACATCATTAACGTTTTCAGATTAATGAGGCGGTAGTCTTCATATAGCAGAACATAGTAGAGAACAAGAAGAGGAGCTGCCAAATTGTCATTATTTATCGTTTGGAAAACTTTTAACACTTCATCATCACTGAATGGTTCATTGTTCACATCTCCTCCAGATTTTGCAACTATCCCACCGAATCCAGTATTGGCAGTGGTCAGGATGGATTGGACGTAAACTTCCAATAAAGCCGGCATTACAGGATGAATTGGTTGTTCCGAAGCTAACACTTGGCTGTAGAATACACAATGAAATAATGAGCACAACGTTTTAAAATTTAGAACTACAACAACATGCATCAAAAAATAAAAGTTACCCATAAATCCATTCCTTAATTGGTACACGATGCTTCATACAGGCTCTTGATTTGATTAATTGGTAAATACAATGAACGGGTAAAAATCCAGCTATGCTTGAATTTAATTTGGGCGTATCCGGGACTCTCACGGCGTGGGCGGTAATGACTTGTTCCGTAAATATTTCTTGAGTAAATATTTGCTTTATTCTGGTCATCGTATTGATTCGAATAGGAATTTTCATTCCTAGAGTAGTACAAACTAATTCCGATATGGCATTGAGCTGATTGCTATGAAAATGAATTGCCATAAGTAGCAATATTTCACCAAATGAAGAATTTCCTTTGCCAGAACTGAAACCACAAGAAAAAAAATTAGCTGATTAAATAAAGGCATTTTTATTATGTCACCCACGTTGTTCATAAATTAAACTATGTAAAAACTTGTACACAAAAATATAGGTAATTTACTTGTGAGAGTCTTCACGGATCAATGACCGAATCCATTCAATAACAATCTTCTCAAATTCAGGAAATGATACCATTGAAGGACATGCCAGCAATGTACAGATACCGAGTGTGACGAATCTATGCCCTTGACCACAGTCAGGGGCTTTCAATGTAACAAGATTTACTAAATCTCCTAATTCTTCATCTGTGAATCTGAAATACGACACAAGGATTTATTTACTCCAAATGTCTATTTCCAATGCAATGAGAATTGTGTCTTGCAAAATTGTGATTTTATTAGTCAGCAAATTTTAGTGGTATCATAAACTTACTTGAAAGCAGCAATGCCCTTTAAAGCGCACACAAGACGCAGTAAGGAGGAGGCTTGAACAGCATGAGCAACATCCAATGCTTTAGTTTTCAGGTTAATTAAAGTTTTCAAATAATTCCAAACCGCTGTCCTCATGTGTGTAAGCGAGCTGGATGATTCTAATTTCCTCTAAATTTAAAAAAACACTAATGGTCAATAATGAAACCTTATATCGTCTATGAAGAACCACAATGACCCATATCCAATTTCAGCTACAATCAAAATGAGCTAAGTCATAAAAAAAAATGAGAAACATGCGTAAAATGTTAATTAGGAGTTTTTGGTTAACGTAAAATGTTATATTTTTATGTTTTTGAAAAGTTGCAAAATGTTCTAATTCCATGTTTTTGAAAATTTGCAAAATGTTCTATTTAAATACTCTCAAGACATATTTGAAAGTTTTTGTAGATAGCTGATATTGTTTTTAGCTAAAAATGGATATGGGTCATTTTGGTTCTTCGCAGACGATATTTGAATTGGCTTAGGTATATAACACATTAGATCTAACAGGAATTAAAATCAAATAATATCCTCTAGAATATGGAATGAAGTGAGGACTGATCTATGTAGCATTACCTTCTGCCCATTCCTAACATAATAGGAAAACCAATTACGAATCTGCTGGTCATTGCCAAGGAGGACACCCGACAAGAACGGAATTAGATTATTTTCAACGTCTGAATCTAAAAACCGAAAATAGGACAGAATGAAACCATGGTGTGATACTTTACGTCTTCAAAAATTAACTTAATTATAGTATCGCTCATGACTTACCCAAGCTTAAAAATATTGTTAGAGCAGGCATCCTACATAATTCAACCTAAAATAAAGAATTGAAAAATTAGAATCAAAATTTCAAATTCAATTTTTAAAGTTTGAACATGTGATTAGTATGAAAATACGGCTTACACATCGAGAACGTATGAGTAAACTGATTCGTGGATTCATTTTACACAATAAATTGAGTGCTTCTAATCGAATTAATCCACCCTCAGTTTCCTCCTCACATTTATCCCCATTAGAAATGAGATGAAGGCAAACTTCAGTGAATGTATCCGGCATATTAGCAACGAGTCGACAAATTATCCAAGGCCCATGTTGAACATGAAGCATCGCCTCGCATACCTTATGTGTAGGAAAACAGAAAAAAGATACAAATTACTAAAATAAAATACGTTTGGAAAATCGAAAATAAATTAAATCCACTGCTATTTTACTGGATTTCGTACATCACAAATGGATAGCAGATTTGGGAGTTCCACGAGAGCAATACTTATCGTGTCGCAGACGTCTTCCACATACACCCAATGATCAAATAGATCTGATGATTTCATGTAATACTCTTGCCGCGGCTCATGCATCTATACGGTGAATAAATCATATCATTTCATTATATTTGATTTCATAGGTAGGTAAGTAAATGTATACAGTCAAATTAAACAACTTGAACTAAATGTAAGAATCCTCTTGCCTGTGCTATAATAAGAAGTAACTCTGATAAAACAAGACGTAGTCGACGTGTAGCATCAGATCTCTCGTAGTCAAGAGCCAGGCCATGTTGTAGAGATTGGACTAAAATACTATCTTGCTCACGACTACCCAACTTTTGCCTAAATTTAAAATCAAGCAACTATCAAATTAATTTCGTTCAGAGACAACGCATGTTGATGTGCAACATGGCACAAAGAAAATGTACCCTAGTTGACTGTCTACTTACCTCAACTGTAACTCTTTTTTAACATCAACCTCCAATGTTTGAAAATCCACAGAGAGGAGTGCTACAATGTAATTAACAGGCTCAATATCCGACAATGAGACTAAAATCTTCTGCCGGAATTCAAGAGGTCGACAATGTAAATCTCCGGCTTGAATCAAACTTGAGCGGACTAGAATGGGGAGGAAGGGTCTTAAATCGTCTGGGGAAAATTTCTTCAACTCATTCACGTCCCCTGCTTCAATACATTGAAATGCATCCGGATTTGCGGGGACCGGCAACATTTTCAGCGGGTACCTGCGGAAAAGGCAAAAAAAAATGTGAAAAATTTGTTGATTACATGATTGATATTCACATTTAATGTAATTACCATCAACCCTTTGACATGCTTATTTCGCATAAGTCAATATAAATATTTTAATAAAAATCGCACACCATCATCAACCATACAGAAAAAAAATTGTAAGTGCTACTGTCAACTATTGCCCGTTCAGTCATCGTCATCAGTTAATGATTAATAAGAGTAGAAATATAGATGGTATATGCAACTCAGCCAACAATACACAAACACTTAAGTTAACTAAATGCGTACTTTAATGCTACTACCTACTTGTACTTCCAAACTTCCAACTTCTTTCTTTCTAAGTGCTAAACGTAGAAACAACCATGAACCACAACGTTGAACGTTCGTCTTCGTCGTTCCTGATCAATAGAAAACTATTTGAAATGGTTAAATATAATCCAATATTAATATAGTAAATTTGAGTCTGTAAAAACAAAGCGACACAATTGAATCCTTAGCTGTCTTTGCATCTTTGGCTAATTTGCTTCTCCTAGACCATAGTTAATTACTACACATATATAATTGATGGATATACACAAATAATAATTTTTTACCGAAAACTTTATAAAAACCAGAACCAGAAATCGAGTCAACCAGTATGACATTCTTCAGTGAATTTGAAACATGTTGTTTCCCAGACTTTTGCTCAAAATATCCTTGAAAAGTTTATTCTGCTCCTTGCGAGAGCTTCTCGAATCTCTTCTCTTTTCTGCTTTCCTGTCCTCCTCTCTCCTCGTCTGGGTCTGGTCTATCGCAACGTTGCTTTCCATATGGAAATTGTCCGTAAATAACGTCATGGGTAGCATGGCGTTTTTATGGCACACTCAACCACCCTAAAAATAAAATGGCAACCTTTTTAACATATCCTTAAATCAAGAGGTTTTAAGTGTCCACCCACGTAGAGGATGACGTTATTTATGGACGATTCTTTTGATATAGAGAAGGGGCTGCGACTGTTTGGAATGAACTGCATGCATGCATGACGTCACGTTCAAAATTTGAAAGTCCCTCTGGATGAACATGAGACTGGACTGGTGGTTGTTCCATGCGCATTCAGAAGCCGATCGCCATACTTTCCACAGTATCCACATGCCATTTCGACTGCGGCCAGCTTGCTTGGTGGTGTACAGTACAGTGTGTCGAGTGTTTGCTCCTCTAACTTTTCTACTTTGGAATTAAGTGAAAAATAAATTAAAATTTCAAAATGTTGATGCCCAAAGCTAACCGAAAGAAGATCTTCGAGCAGCTCTTTAACGAGGGAGTAATGGTTGCTAAAAAGGATTTTCATGCACCTCAACATCCTGAATTAGACGGTATCCCAAATCTCCACGTAATTAAGGCCTTACAAGTAAGTACTTTTTTTGAAGTTCAATATTTTATCTCAGCCTATCCATTCTTACCGGAACGGGGCTATGGCTAAAAAATAATATATTTTTGTTTAAAGTAGTGGTTGAGACCGTTGGTCATCGATATTTTTATGAGAAGTTGGAATGTAATTATGTAATGCCTGAGGAAGTAGCGTATCATGTACGTATAGTCAAATGAAACAGATTAAAAAGTAATAGTTTTGAAAAGTGGCGTGGCGGCGTGCTACAGGAGTGGACTACAATATACATATTTGACTGACTTTACCATGTTTTACGGTTGAGGCCGGCTATTCTTTATCATAATGAAATTGTTTTTTTTTTCAGTCTCTGAAGTCTAAAGGATACGTCACAGAACAATTCGCGTGGCGTCATTATTACTGGTATTTGAAGAATGAGGGCATCGAATATTTAAGGGAGTACTTGCACCTACCCACGGAGGTAACTCATTTTTTTAAGCTTGGCTAAATTTTAAATTAGGTATTTGCGAACTTGATGTACAGCAACATGTGGGTGCTTTCAATCTATGTCTCGGTAGTTTTAAGTCTGTTAAACTCACTCTCGTTCACTCACCTTATATTACCTGCCTAAGCAATATCATGGACTTATGATTGAGTTAACTTTTATGAAAATGTAGTAAATGGTACCAAATTATGTTGCTCACACCGACAGGCCTCTATCAAACTTTCTTTTCCTTGAATATCATGATTTGCTGTGCTGTGTTGGAACCCTATACCAGTCACTCACTAGTCAGTTCTACTGCGATTACAGACTACAGATATGTGATGTTAATAGGGCAAACGTATTTAATTGAGGCAATCCTTCGCAACCCCAGTTTAGTTGTAATTATATTAACTCAGTGCTCAATCTGCTCCAATAATATATCTTTTATTTTAATTTTTTAGATCGTCCCAGCTACACTCCATAGACAACAAAGGACCGAAACCGCCCGTCCTCGCGCTGCCGGACCTCGAGGAGATGGCAAGGGTGGAGAGGACCGATCTGCCTACAGACGAGGCGGTGAGGGAGACAAGAAGGGTGATGTCGGAGTCGGTGGTGGAAGTGTTGAATTCGTAAGTCACAATTATGTTTTATTCCTTTTTTATAACATATTAATGTAAAAAACATTTCTTGTGTAATTTTGTCAATTGTAAGCTAAAATCGAATTCTTTTTTATTTAAAAATCTACAGCATGGACGAGGTGGTTACGGCAGAGGAGCCCCACGCGGAGGTGGCGGTGGCGGAGCCCCACCCCCACCACAGGCTGAATAATTACAACTTGTCATTTGAGGATGAATAAATGAATATTATTACTGATGATTTGAAATAAATCACTTTTATTTCCCATGAAAAACAAACAAGTGTTATATAGCATTTCAAACTGGCTTTTATTTCATCTTCATCTGCCGTGTTTG
>JAQFZE010002255.1:0-15064 GCA_034695245.1 Dicyrtomina saundersi | reverse complement strand
AGTATTTTGAGTTTTGAGGAGGAGGAGGAGGAAGGGAGAAAAAGTCAAAGTCAAAAGTTTCATTCTCAGACAATTACTTTTAACTTGCTCAGTTGATATATACTTCCAAAACGAATCCTTGAGGATGGTTTGGAAAATATTTTTCTTCGAATTTTGCAGCACTGTAACTTTTGTAGTTTCAAACAAGTTTTGGGGGTGGGTGAGACGTTTTTGAAAACAGAAGCTATATAAGGCCTGTTATAAAATGTTACTATAGGTCCCCAGCTATATGACTTAATTTTAAAATAAAAATATCGCTTCTATATACTATTTCCAGGTTTAAAGCTACAGCCCGAATACTGAGATATGATCTCCATGCACAAGTAGCCATGGTCATAGTCTATGTTGTGAGGGAATCTAATTATAAAACCATTACCACTACATAATTTGTTTCTTAGGGCTATTTTGTCATGCAGACGGAAACTTGTAATTAACGCGGCGTTTAAAATAGAAATGGAAAGAGAAGAAGAACCTCACAACAAGGAGCGACATAGATATCTGGGTTAATCAAAATTAGCATTTATAATAAGTGAATATATTATATACCGCGTAGGACTTTATAATACCTCACTTTTCACCGTAAAAAAGACAAGGCAAAATTAATTACATTTTTGCAAAGATAGAAAAGCGGTCGCTCAGTCAGTGGGATAAATTCCCGACACTCACACGAACTGACAGTTGACAGTTATAGACACCACATTTCATATATATATATTATATCTATACAATAGAATAGCATACCAAATTACATAAAAGCTCTTTTGACAAAGTAATGAGAGAGCACAAAATCAAGTATCAAAAAATCATGTATATGGGAAAAGTCAAACAAGTGCAGGAATTGGAAATGAAGATTACTTTTTCCTGGATGGTTTGAAGAGCAAGGTTGGCCCTATTATTGTAGTTGGAGTCAAGGATGAGCTTATTAAAAGTTTTCTCCAACCAGGGAGTGAGCCTCGAGTACTCTGTTCCATGTGTAAGAATGTAAATCCCACCGGCAAGCTCCAGAATAATCGCCAGGAGAATGAAAGCCGCCGACTTTTTGTAAATTAAATTAAATATTTTGAATTCCATAATACTACTATCAAGGCAACGTATTAGTAAATGTATATTAACCCATGAGAATTATTAGATTTTTCAAATGTCCACTTCCACTCCATTCTTATTGCTTTAGCTATAGAAGGCAAGCGCTATAGTAATTTTCCTTTGTTCTCTTTTACTAAGTGTGAGTACATTTCAGACCCATTATATCGTTATTCCCAAGATTTACTGCTATTCATATTGATACAAACTTATACAAACTCTAGAAACTAAACCCATTTCGTTACCAAATCTTCCCATCAGCCATAAGTGTATAGCTTGTGTAGTACATAACATAAAAAGTACCTACCACGAATGTGAAGAAATGAACTCGACTAATCGTAAGATACTGAGAAGAAGTGTATCTCCACCTGCAAAACCTTAATACTTGTGTGTTTGGTTTGACTCTGTGGTTTTACAAGTTAGAATCTACTATGATAATAAACGAGACCGTTACCCTGGCCGTTTGCCGTTCCCAGTTATAGCCAAGTTTGGTACGGTGTGGGATGGGAGAGGAGAGGAAAGGACATGAGAGCTATTCGATTAGAAGGCCCCAATTTCCAGTTCCGCAATTCGGAGCGTGGTCGTATGAAAAATTCAATTCTTAATCTATTCCAGATCCAGAACTTCTCTAGAAAAAGCAACTTGCAAAAGTACCTACCTACCTACCTATATACTCTGACTTTACTACGTCCCGAGTTTTGGTTCAGCACAGAGCAAGTTTGGAAGAGGAAGGATAAATAAACAGCCGGATTACATTGACTGTTCCAAAACCAAAAAAAATAAGCTTTTTGTTTACACTCGCCGGAGAATGAAACTTTTTCCTTGCTAATTGTATAGGATGAGAAAACTTTTAGGAGAATATATATACGAATTTGCAAAATACGAATACAAATACAAGTCCGCATGAATGATTGTGAATAAATGCTGACTTGAAAAAAAAATTGTTACAATTTCTTCTTCTAGACTTGTAGACTTCTAGTCTTTAAGCTTTCATCAACCAATAATGTGTGCTGTGCAGAAATTTGCAGAGAATCGAAATCAGGAAAAGCATATAGAGAAAATACATTTAAAAAAAAAAGTAGGCACAGAAAAAATATATTAAATCACATAATGTGATCATGTGCTCTTATAGAGAACGTTAGAAGAACTTGTAAGAAGAAGAATATAAAAGTATTACAAAAAATCCAGCATATATACTTAGAGAAACTTAATAATGTGTATTGTGACAACGGACTACGGACTACGACTACACTACTATGTGATTCCACTAGGAAAAAAGTTTTGGACACATTTAGCACACATTGAATTTCTCGAGCCAGAATGTCTTTATGGGGATTGGGGATGCGATGCGATGGCATTAAGGGAACATGAGGGGAAGAAATATAGGTGGTGGTATACGTTTATACACAGAAACAATAAAGCCTGTGGATGTGGAAGGAAAGTCTCGGCAGGATATGTTAATTTTCTGCGTCTTTCTTGACTCTCAACTCCGTCTCTCAACTTACTCTGTATATTAACCATATCATAAAATCTTCACTAGTGTGTTTTATTAGTTGCTTTCTTTGGGCAAATATATCCGAAAATTTCTCTTCAAGCTCAGTTTGGTCCATAGAAGGGTTGATACAGTGCCCGAGAAGAACCCCAGCACCAAATATGAGTAGGACAAAGGTCAATGCAGTCAGAGATAAGTTCTAGTAAAATACATTATTTTATTATACAGAATATAATCCAAAAAAAAAGTTTATTTCTTCATTTTTATGACTCGACAATTTATGATGACAACTTCAAATACACACAAGTTTTTATTTTTAAATGAGGAAGGAAGGTAAAATATCTTTGACGTCGTTCCGTCGTTTAACTGTAATATAGGTATACCTTTTTGGCAGAGTATAGGCTACCTATATCAATAGTTCACGGTCGACATGGTCGACGTAGCCGACAATCCCCTTAGGTACACCATGAGTCACCAACTTTGTCTTTTTTTGTAATTGTTTTGACACCATCCCTATCTACTTACATTAACGCAATATTCTTTAACTTCACTGTCTATCTGTTTATGTCTACACGTACCCTCGTCTGTTACATGTACCTCATCAGTCGGAGTCAGATTTCGAAACTCTGCAGACAGCAGGAAGATCAAGCAAGAGCACATGAGACAAGACAAATAAACTGAAACACATGATATTTTGTTCTTCTTTTTCCTCAATGAAGATATGACTCACGTCGGAAGACTCATAGCTATAAAGTTCATTTTTAAATTCCCTTTTCTTATCCCCCCGTCAATTTTATTTCCTTTAGAGACTTCAGACATTTAAAAAATAAATTAAATTTATATTTGAGTCACGAAAAATACATTTTGAAGTTTAAATTTACACACGGGTGTTTTAAAAAAGTATTTTACAAATTAAAAAACATCAAGCGGGTCTGATATCAGTGTATTGAGTGCTGAGTTCTGCACAGCAAAAAACATAGAAAATAGCAGTGGATTTAATTATTAATATTCTGCGTGCATGCCCATAACTGAAGGAGCAATATTTGCTAGACTATCTCAAAATTTCCGTGGGCAAACTTACTTGACAAAAGTCAAAATCTCTTTTTCAGTATTATACGACCTCTATACAATGTGAATCTAAAATAAAGTAATACTCATAGGAATGGTTGTGGTGAATCTGATTGAGGAATTTCATTTGGCAAGTCAAAACCTTTAGCGCTAGTAAAATTGTCTATTCAAGACACGTTTAAAGAAGTTGCGTTTCGTCTGCACTGTCCCAGTCTTGCATCAACGAGATATATGTAAACATCTATTTAGAACTAGAACACACGCACAATATATATTAAAAGAGAGCTTCAATCCTTAAACTGAGATGAGTTAAGTTTTTCTCGGGAGCAAACATTTGCATGATTTTTCTCCTCATTTGCAATTTAAAACAAAGTATATACTATATATATAGTAGATGTGCAGGGGAGATATACGAACTTTGACAAGAATGTTCCTCCCTCCCCTTTTTCTATATGGAGCATATAATACAATATTCCTTGACTTATGACTGGAGCATCTTGGTGAGATGTAGCGGCAGCTTTTAAGCAAAATCATCTTCGCTCCATGGTTTCACGCCTAGCCGCACACCCAGGCGAAACAAATAAATAATGCACCATATTCTCCCATAAACTATCCATATGTATAATCCACACTTTCCCTTGACTTAAAAATATTGCCCTTTCAGGCACTTTCAGCATTTTTTCTGCGATATCAAAACGTAAGGCAACCTATAACGGAATATTACATGAGGTAGGCACTGATATATACATAAGGTACCCATTAAATGTGTAACGGCAACGGCATAAGTAAAACTCACAAAATAAAAATAAATTGTGCAACAAACATTTTTTTCACGCTGATTCTGATTTTGTACAAACCTGCATTTAGCTTGTAAGAGCCATGTAGTATTACTGGTCCGTGTACTGCCACTGCCGTATAATAGTGTTTTAAATCGACCCGTGTACTATACAGATATTCAAACTCCTACCTTCCAGACCCGTATAGTATTACAGGCCCATGAACTAATACAGGAAATACGATCAGCGGTAGTAACGTACTAGTTAAGTAAATTCTCAAATCTGAAACGGGATCAGAGTTTTCGATTGCCTGGATTCAGTGCTTTGATTTTGTGGAGCGAAAGTTGCGACCTCTTTGTAGTATGAAATGAATGAATGGATCTCTTTTCCTTTCCTGCAGGCTGCAGCGAAATAAAAACATTAAAAACAGCGAAGGTCGAAGGTTACCCATCTTTTGAATTTGACTGTGTTCCCCGGCCCTGCGGTCTTTGGTCAGGGTATTGGTAAGTCAGGGTTAAGCATTTTAACGTTACCTACCTAATTACATATTCTAATTCTTAGGTTTGAATTATATCTCCGGCAGTCGGCATTTTTAGTTTCTTGAATTTTTTAAAAAACTGAATATGTATGTGTACCAACTACCTAACGCCTAAATACAACGAAATAATATCCGGCTATTCTACACAAAGCTTCCGGTATAACCGTACCGTAACATCCTACATTTGGCATTAATCATGTAATCCGGATAACGCCATTACATAACGCAGGGTTTAAGAATATTTTATCTTCATTAATACTTCGTACTCATAACGGAAGAAAAATGTCATAAGTCAGTGCTATACCGTCACGCCATCGCCAAAAAATAAGCCACTCATTGTAAATTATGGTGAGAAATATTTTACCTCAGCAATTGTTAGTTAATTTGGAATTATCTTTACGAATTAAAATAGCATACAGAGAGAGAGAGAGAGAGAATAGTGGGCTGCCAGTTTCAAAATAAATTTAATTTTCGGGAAGGTACTTTGAGTGAGAATAAACTGAAGTCGGTCTGTTTATACTTTGCTGAGTTTGCTGCGTTCGGGAAAATGATGGTGACATGAAGCGTGAAGAGAAAGGTATAATATAGTTAACAGTATAAACGTAAAGAAGCATTGTATCGAAACCGAAGCATTTGTTGGGGGGGGGGGTGATGTTTGATCAGTATACTCTGAATCAGTCTTTTAGTAACTTACTTCAATTCAATACTATTGTTTGATCAAAGTTTTGTAGTTTTCCGTACTTTGGGATAGATACTATATGAATATAGTTGAGTCAATTACTTTAATTAAGTGGATACTTTTATATTGCATCACTTACTAAATTGAACTTGTCTGTTATCCTTCCTACAAATTACATTAATGTTTTTTATGTTCGATTTACGCAATATTTTTCTGGTTTTCTCAACTGCCTGCGAAACGTTAAAAAAGTACAGATCAGGGCAGGAGGTTGAAAGTTACAAGAGGTGGGTATCTTTTGTTGTCTTTTTGTTTGTACTAAAAGTCATAACATTTACACATCTAACTTAATTGACTTGGTTTTAGTTGTAATTCAAGTGCTGATCGAGATACGGTATAACTCACAAATAAGTTATTGTTACGAGTTTGTAAGTTGTATAGTATTAGTATATGGCTCTGAATTTGGCAACAGTTTACAGTTTATATAAGTAAGTGTGCACATGAGAAAGGAGCAAACAAAATCTATATAATGACTGATCATTGTATAAATTATTCAGTCGATCGAACTCGAAGAAGTAGGAGCCAATGGCTGTGATATTTTGCAGATAATTACCTCTACTCCTCTACACACGAGAGCATATCCTTATCCTTGGACACAGAAAGCTACATAAAGCCATATTTGAATGATAATAGTATTGTCGGAGAATGAGATATGATATCATTAGGCTTGGAACAGCAAGTCAACAAAACGTGGATTGGTGCCATCATCTCTGTAAATAACTATATATGGGATATCCGTGTGTAGAGTTGTTGAAATCGTATATAATATTTTTGAAGTTTATGGGTAATAGAGATTGAGTCACGTCGGAAAGAGCGGAAGTACTCTCTCGCGCTCCCACAAAATTCTCCCTCTCTCAGTCAAGTTATTAATGTACTAAAGTAAATTACCAAATTCTGATGGATAGTATTTATGCAATCAGTTAATGGAATTTGCACTTTTTGTAGAACTATAACTCCGTTATATAGGAGGCTTGGAGATCCGTATTGTCAATTGCCAAATTACGCGAGTCTAGCCGAGTGGAAATGGAAATGGACATTAAGATAAGAAACTCAAGAATTAAGTGTGTGCGGTGGTGTTGTTGGGAAACTTACGGTGCCCAAAAGACATGTATTATTTGACAGAGCTCCACAGCATCCACAGAAAGAGATTATCATTATGACAGCTCCGGCAGCCATAAGAATGTACAGGCCATTCCAATACTGATACATACCCAACTCGTAAACCCATTCCCGAACTTCACTCTCCAGCCGCATCCAAACAGCAAGGGCAAATATCAACGCCCCTAAAAGCTGAAATGATAAAAAAAATTTTACATTAAAATCAAGTTATAAAAAAACAAACTGGAACTGTAGTGGCTAAATTCAGACAATAAATCATTCACTCGGTTTCCGATGAAATCTAAAATTGTAATCATTACTAATGCTTCAATAATAAGGATAATTATATAGTACTATAATCGTTGTTTAAGCAAGCCATTTAAATTTATAAGTTTTAAGGTTTTTTTAAATAAATTATTAATTAGAGGTATTACGAATTACAAGAAATAAAATGAATCATTAAATAACATGATTTTTCAAAAAGCAATTATTAGTTACGAGCTATTTGGCTCAGTTTCGGAGGAATAGTTCTAGCGCTATTAAAATTGGTATGTAAAAATATGTATAACTAATAAAATAATTTTGTGCGAATTTTAGTATTTTAGTTCATGGAAAATTTTGAGGTCTTGGTCTTTTCATCTAATTTATTATGCACAAAATATTTCCGAATAGGCTTCGATTAACCCTATATATATATATTAGTAGAACAAAGATACTGACTGAAACGACTGATAATACGACGACTGACTCTCTACACATTGATTTACTAAACAAATCAAAAATTATAAGTTAATAGAAGCGCTTAGTTTATATGAGACAAGAAATTAAAATACGCTTCCTTACCCCACAAACAACATTGACGACGACAACTGAGAACATCATGCAGTTGTCCGTAAATCCTCTTTCGTTGTTCCCCATTTTGTATAATATTTCCGGCTAAAAAGCTTCCTCAAAATAGTAGAAAAATATGTCGTACAAAATGCACTTATAAGTACTCCCGATTTGAGTGAATTTAACTACACAGTAACTTTAACCATTCACTTTTTTTTTAATTCTAGAATAAATCACTTCACAATTTTTGAATATTACGTATATTGATATTACAACTTGATGCTACTTGGAACACAATGTGGACTTGAAGAAACCACAAAATACGGAGCCGAAATAAAGTCTACGCCTGGAATAAATATAACGTTGGTAAGTAGGATGGTGATGATGATGGTGATGGTGACTAGGCGTCAATTTTTCAATCTCACCTTCCCTGCTTGTATTATAATTGGTGAGTCCAATCTACAATCTACTGCAAATAAATGATGTGAGTAAATCTATAAGTACACACAGGTACAGTTCAGTTTTTTTGAGTTTATAGATAAGAGAGTGAAAAGAGTTAAGGGAGTATGACACCATGGAGTATTATTATATACTCAGTTACCTTCATGCTATAATGTCTGTCTGTGTGTATACTATCTGGAGATAAACGTTAACCTTTTTTTTTCACTCCTGATAAGGAGCCCACCTGTAAAGATAAAATGGATTGAGGTTACTCATGAATTTTTCAAGAATTGCTCATACACTCATTTATGTCTAATTTTATTATTTTTCAGCGGTAGTTATGATTGAAGCTCAATAATAATAGTGAGGCCAATTGTCAACGACGATTACATTCCGTCATACTAATTTTGTGCGGTCCTACTATAGTCCTGTCCTGTAGAAAGCCAGCGTCATCCCCCAGAAATATCTAACGACACGCCGAGAGAGAGAGAGGTGTAACCTACATCAGTTCATTCATCAATCTGTAAATAAGCTTAAGTAGTGCCACACCGTGATATTGATACTTCTATATAATGTCCGCATACATACATAAGTTATGTAGTAAGTTTCAATATAGAAAAAATTCTAAGTAAGAACAAATATAGATTCTAATAACAGAAAATATTCCTGGGCCTCCAATACACAGTTATGTTCTCACAAACGTTCTCATGACGGTAAATGAGCTTTTGCGGTTGCTTTTCAATGATCGATTTTGATTTCAGGTCCAAACATATAAATCTACGTATTAATATAATAGATATTTAAATAGCTTTATTGTTCACGGCATAAAGTTCTAACGGCTACTAATTCTATATGCAAATTTTTGTATGATGTTAGTTTTAAGCTCACTTGGTGTGACTTGGTAAAATGCGATGAATAAATAATAAAAAAGTGTACAAAAATAATTGGTGGCTGTATGTGGCCACTTACGAAGATCATAAACAACGACGCCATTTTTTCGATTTTACTTTTATAAAGCACCTACTTACTTTCACAGCATTATATACTCGAGCGAGTAATCAAAATCAATACCGCGTCACACTTATAATCTCTATTATTTATTGCAATTATCTCTGAAGATTAATTATTTATTGTAATGAATGGTATCGAAAAACTTCAAACCTTGTTCTTCCTGTGTAATCCAAAATTAAATATCCAAACGGTAACGTGGTAGTAGTTAATTATAGGCACCAGCGTGAGTCATCAAATATTGCAAAATTCATAATGAGCACTACACCTAAGTAACCTCTAGATTCTAGAACATCTTTTAAGTGCTCTATGGCTCGTAGATATTTTCTAAAACTTTATGTAGATGCTCCTACGATTATCTTCCGATTACCTACGCCGGAAATGTTGTGGTTGGTCCATGTCTGTTAAGTGTGTTGGATGTTTCGGGAATATATTAGTATATAGAGTACAGCATCAGTTTCAGTTTAATACGTTGAATATGGTAATTGTCATAATGTAAATATGAACACACGTGCCTTGTCCCTTACAGCCAGGCCAGGGATGACTGCATGGGTAAAACTTACGATTAGAATGCTTCAATTTATAGTCAATGTTTTTTCATGTAAATTTGAAGTAAGGATGCTTTCTTATGCATAAAGTATGCAAATTGACAGATTAGAATCTGAATAGCTGAGCAGTAGGAAGAGAAGGAAGAAAAATGACAGGCTCTCTCGTTTGAGGTATGAGATAAAGAATGTAGTGGAGGATAAACTGGGAGGGCGTAGGAAGACGTCGTACACTTGACGAACCTGTGCCTTCATTCCGGTCCATGCCCACGTTCCTAAATAATTTCTCAAATTTATAACCGAGTACTTACTTGCATTCTTAATCTGTTATAAATCTACACCAAGAATATAATTCTTGATGGTAACTTTTAAGAAGATAAATTTGGAAATGTAATCATTAATTGCATTTATTTATCTCGTTTACGTCAAGTGACGAGCTTTTAAGTTTTTTTTAGTGAGGATTTATAGGGACTGCGAGTGGGGCGGAAGATGACTACCAAGGCAGAATTTAGGCAGCGAATCCAGTCTTTACAATGGGCAATGCTCATTATCAACGTTTTCGTTATTGTAAGTAAATTATATCTTACTATTTTACTTTTAATATTCCTTCCAGTATTTGAAGTATTTGAACGGTGCTTAAATAACTTTTCTCAACTACTCTTTGGAATTCATGAATTTGATTTTATATACTTATATACTTATAGGCAATTGGAGGTTGCATGTTTGGGTTAGCCGTTGTAACTCGACCAATCCTTCGGATTACCCAACATGACCACCATGACAAGGTAATATATTATGTAGTTTGAATTTATTGCAAGATTTACTACGGTTAACGGCTTAAATATGTCAATCTTTTTATTAGAGTGTATTTATTTTATTCTTTCTTGAAGATGCAAACTATCTGTGATGTAATGGTTGGAACTGGACTCGTTCAAATCGTTGTAGCAAGTTATGACATCTTTGCTGCGTGCTGGAAGCTTGTTCGAGTGATCTATGGCGTAAGTTCCTAGAAATGTTTCCAACGCATGCAGTTTTATTAGACGTTAAAAAATTACCCCTGTACCACCTTGGAAAAATATTTCTCATTTATTGATAGTTGATATTTTAAAATACTTATTAGTTTGTAACTGACAGGCTTTTAGTGCGCATCCAGTAAGTTAATGCATTAAAGGTACGGTATGCTTACATCTCCATGAAGAATCATTTTGTCGTGAAGTCAGGCAAAATATGGGAATCTGTGGGACGTGGTATAAGCACAAATGGCAAGTATTTAATAGTATATTATGTGCAATAATGTTTTTTTTTAATGTTTCTTTTTAGGCAGTTCTAGCCGCTTTAATTGCAGTGATTCTAGAGATTGTACTTATTGTACTAAACATTTACGTTCAAAGCGAGTCCAGTGCATTTCTATCCCATGATGTACTACGTCCCTGGTTTGTTTGGGAATGCCTTCCAAACGAATCGTGCAATGATGCATGGTCATACTATATTAATTACTTCATGATCCCGCAAATTGTCCTATCTGCAATTGCTATTGTGCTCCATGTAAGTTGAGTAAAAACTCGAAGCATCCCCTTTCTCGAACATTTTAATGCCACTTGTCTTGGATTATTTAAGAACGCTATATGGAAAAACTATATTTCAATTATGTACTGAAGTAAAGGTTTTTAATTTTTAGTGCCTGAGTATACTCTACTTTGTCAAGCTGATTCGAACCCTTCGCGAAAAACAGAATCAAATTAGGAATGCTAAAGAGTTACGAAGTCGGAGTCCTCATAAAGCATTTAGTCACGGTCTTGGATCCTCCAATTCCATGTCTAAATTGGAAAATAACAATCTACTGCCACATATCGAAGAACATGATGATGATGACGATGATGTCGAGCACTTGGATGAGACTCCTCCCTCTATACTTAAACGTGAGACAGTTTACCTGATTGACGGTATCTGATTATAAATGCTGAAAAAACTGGAATAAAGGTGGTTCAGTGTAATATTAATAATATCTTGTATTTTAATACGAATTTAATTCTAGACGAACATGGCTATGTACCGGCAGCCGGGTCCTCCTTAGATAAGGATTATGATGATTCAAGCGTCGTTAGAAATCGATCAAAACTGAAAGAACAGCAGGTAAATTATTTTAATATAATATTACCGGGTAAATTTAAACAGTATGTTAATTCTATAAAGTTGGAAGGAGAGCCAGAAAAAAAAACACATGAACGCTGAATATTTTTTTTAGTAATAACTATAAACACTGTGCTGGCATTTATTTCACTTTTTCTCCTCAAGTATCCTTAAGTAATACAAATACATATATTTATAAAAAGTTATCTGCATACGAACATCCTCATTCAATCAAATTATTAGTACCTTTAACACACTATATTTGTCATTTTGAACTACTAACCTACGTACCATTTATTTTACAGCTATAAATTTATATTTATTATATTGCAGTCACTATCGTTCAACACAAATGTGGAGATTCATTTATTCAACCCTCAGGAAAGCGAAGAAGGTCACCACGACATCCACCATACGACACAAATGTAACACTCAAGCGCTCGAAATAATTACAAAATTTACAATACATATATAAAAATTATTTGTTGATATTGTCAAGTCAAGGTAGTACATATTTTGGTTGTTTCAGAATAAAAAATAAAAATTATGCATTATTCAGAGATACTGATTTTAGCCAACGTAGCCATTCCCGTATGCTAGTGGGAAAGGAGCTTGTTGAAAATAATTAGGTATGGCAGCAGTCGGTTTGACAGGAACAGAAGCTGTAACATAAGTGGTCACCTTGGTTGGTACCACTCTCGTTGAAAACAAAGTTGTTTGTGTTGGCTTGGCCCCAAATAGAATTCGTAAAGTTTTTGACTCTATAATGGTTGTCGTTGTATCGACAATCACTGGAGACGATGTCAACTCATATTGGGGCTGTGAAGGTAATAGTGGTGGTGGGAAGAAGTTGTTTCCTTGTGGAGGTGCTTGATTGAAATACCGAAGGAATGCCAATTGGTCCGAGGTTAAGCCAGCTAGTTCTTTAGGAACTTGAGGGGCGACTTCCGTTGTATCCACAGGTTTTGCTTTTAAATTGAGACTCTTGCCTTTTCCTATTGATCCAGGTGCTCCTGCCTTTGGGAACTTATCATCCATAGAGCTGGGATCAAAGTCGGATCCCACTAAAGTTAACTCCTGTAACAGATAAACATGTTTTTAAAACCGATTCTAGTGTGTCGTAAAAATGTATTAAAACTAAATAAAATTCATAAAATTTAGCATTCGTTATAATGTTACATCAGGTGGAGCTAAAATATGCTCATAGTTAGTGTCGTTTTCATCGGCCTCCGATTCACTCGCAAGTAAATGTTCTCGATTTTCCGACCCAGCCTCCTGAATTGCACAATGAAACAAGAAATATGCAAAGATCATCATTTAAGAATTAATGTTCATGTCATGTGAGGCCCAAAATATACAAATTTAAGCTACAAGGATGTGTTACCTGCAGAGCTGTATTAAATTCATTAAGGGATTTTGTAGGCACGAATTGGAAGAGTTCCATTGGAGGCACAGTTTTATGAGCAGTTACCAATCTTGTGATAAAATACGACTGTGTTAATGTGTACAAGGTAGTTACTCCGTCATACAGCACCGGTAAAATACTAGTTTTCAGCATAAGCTATTTGAAATTTAAAAAAAAATTAATGACATAAAATATGAGTTTTTCACAAACTGCAAATTCGCGAATGAAGATTTTTATGGAGCGACGACAACTCACTTGTGTTGTACTAAATGACTGGGTTACAGTTTCCAATGGGGGAGTAGACTGATCTCCTCCGAGAACAATCAGCGGAAGTGTAGCAACATCACTTGAGCCTTCCAAAATTTTCTCGTATGGTGCTCTAGTTGCCAAAATATTCTCTAGAGTAGCTTCAGCAACAGATACTTGCGTAGGTTGAATATGTTCTTTTGTAAAAGTTTTTGTTAACGTAATATAACGGGTGTTTTTGACGTTACCGGCTTGGAAAACATAAGGTGACCTGATTGTGGCGATTTCAAGGAATTTGTCAAGATCGGAAAATTCTGAAGGAGTAATTGTAGCAACTCGAATTGTTTGGGGAACTAACTCTGGCTCAATATCTTGAACAAGTTCATTTGACTCTGTCCGACTTTCTTCCAAATTCTGGATTTCCCCGTTTTCTGCAAAATTTTGGAGGTACACTGGACCAGGTTGTTGGACATTCAAAGGTTGAGTAGCGGTTTGACTGTTACTACTAGCTTGTGTTGTCAACTCATCGTCATCCTTGGTTTTGATAATGTTAACCTTAGGTTTTGGAGAAGGCTTGAAGCGCCAGCGACCAGTTGGGCGATTGAGCTTGAATCTGTAAATGGATGTTGAAGACGATGGCTGAATTTGAACTTGTCGTGTTGCAGCTGAACCAAAGCCTCGAGCAGCTTGAGTTGTTTTAAATGTTGTTGGTTCTTGATAACTCTTTTCATTATTGGAGAATTTCCCAGCGCTTCTGGATCTTGAACTAGTGGTGAATGATCTTCGGCTTGGAGTAGCTGATATGGTTTTGCTGTAGACACTGACAGTGGACACTTCAGCTTCATTGATTTGACGGGCACCAGAACGGTTTCGTGGGCGGAAACGATTTGGAGAGGAACGACGGCTTGCACTATCTTCTGGAGAAGCTGCTTCCACAGACTGTGATCCCGATGCTGCTAATTCATTGGACTCCGTAGAAGAGGATTGAGTTGAGGACTGAGCCGCCTGACCCCTACATAACAAGCGTAAAAAAATCAGAATCACAAATACTCACACACAATAAATAAGTGAAACAAAAATTACTGTACTAATGATTAGACCTAGATTTACAAAGCTAACGATAATTGCCCCATTCGTCAGCTGTTAGAAGTGAATATAATATAAATAAAACTGCAATATAAAATTTCATAAAAATTAAAGACAACAAACCGGATGAATACAATTTACGAATACAACTGTCCCAGAACGTAACTCTCAGTTTAACTGCGCTGTCATAGGAAGCCTCTTTACTTATTTAAGTTGTAAGTCCATAATTGTGTATAATAATGCATTAGATGTTGGACGATGGACGTCAACGATTAAGATTAAGGTTGAGAAATAATTCAAGCCTCTCACACTTAAACGCTAACTCAAGGTAATCTCACTAAAGAAATAACGCCTTCAAGGCAACCTGCATATAGTCGTTCATTTTGTCACATATCCAGTGGAATTCCTTTGGACTTACTAGTTAGAACAAAATTATTCTTCACCGACGATATGTCGTGTCTGTGGTTGGAATCTATCATCTACAAGCTTGAGAACCACGTGAGGTTTTAAGAATTCTCTTTCTCATATGATAATTCTAAGGACGA
>JAQFZE010002254.1:0-15064 GCA_034695245.1 Dicyrtomina saundersi | reverse complement strand
TGTAAATAAACTGAAAGCAAAATTAAAAACAAAAACAAACAAAATTTCATAATGATTGACATAATAGAAATCCTATAGTTTATAGTGTGTGTGTAGCTGGCACAAAAAATTATTGTTAATTAAAAAAATGATTGATTTGCTCCATAATATTTTTTGTTTAAATAAAATTATATACTTTTGTACATAATTAATTAATTATTACAGAATAAAGTAAAAATGGCCATAAAAGAATTGGCTTTGCACTCTCGTAAAGTAAAATACTATGTACTTAATTTTAAATATATCCTCTGCTGTACTGTAACTGTACTGTGTTCCATTAACTATGTATATAGTATATATATACATTATGATAATGTAATTCCTCCCCCCCCCCCCTCCCTACTGTTAAAGACAAAATCATACAATTTTAGGAGAGCAACACAAGCCACATTAATTAAGAATGAGTTTCTTCTTAAACAAAAATTAAATAACGAGTTGCATATTAAGGTATATAATTAATTAATTAATTAATTAATTAGAACAGCTACAATTTTAAATCTACGCTTTTTTTTACAGTACGTTTCAAATACAATTAGTATATAATTCATTCCTAAATATTTCTAAAATAATGTAGTATATATTTGTAGGCATGTACAATGTTTTACTTGTTATTATGTAGCCTAATTGTAACACTACAGACTAATTATGTACTTACAGACTCGAGTCAATATTAAATTCAATCTTCTTTCTTTTTTTAGTTAAAAAAAAAGGCAAACAAAGAGACGTGAGGCAACAGGCAACGAGAACAGAGACGTTCATAACATTTCTTTTTACAAATCTTTTTTTTTTCAAGGCATTCCAAGTGAAAGAAATGGTGTTTCTTGTTGTGGTTGATTATATAGTAAAATATTAAATTAATAATATTCAAATGACTAAAAAATAAAAAGTTACTTAGAGGAATTAGAATTTATGACATAAATAACTTTTTTGTTGTACAGTAATATTATAGCTTTTGTATTGCTTTTCTTTGTAAAACTAATCTTTAATGTAATAAAGCATTATTTAATTTTAAAATTACATATACATAGTACTACGTTACTTTTTTTGCATAGTATTACATAGATCCAGCACACACTTTTGAATAATTCTTGAATACTACTTTAACTCATGTGAATACATAATATATCAGAAAAAATCAAAGAAAAAAAACCAAGGATAAGAATAATACGTAAAATTAAATACATAAAATTACTTAACCAAAAAAAAATCAAGGAAAAACAAAGAGGGATTTCCAACCAATATAATATTATAACAGAGATTTTGATTTGTCTAACAACATAGACATGAGAAACAAAATGTCATTAAACCAGAATGAAACTAATATTTAGTACATTAGAGCAGACATTAAAAAAACAATAACTCATTTACAAATCAAAAATCAGCTATGTACAATTCAATTTTACAATTAATAGATATATATATATACTTTCGCGTCTTTATATTATATAATTCTATATAAAATATTTTTAATACAATCTATAGATCTTAGATTCTATTATTAGAGTCTAGAAGATGGGTAGTATTTTTAAGTGTATCTCTGATTAAAAAAAAACACAAGTTATTACTGTCAATAATTGTCAATTATTACATTTTGCAACTTAAAAAAAAAGAAAAAAGAATTTATATATAATATTATATATTGCCATACATTGTCTCTCGTTCAAATTGGAAATTATTATTGCAACAACAACAACAACAAAAATCAAAACCAATTTCCAATTACGCACGCCCGGACCCGGTTTTAAACAAAACCGAAAACGATATACTTAAATACTTACTTGTGTGTTTTTTACATACTTGTATGTATTTACACTCTATTTTCGCGTATATTTTCCTTTTATATATGTGACCACTACATATTCTGTATGTACATAGTAGTAATAATAATACAATTTAAGCAAATATTTTTGATTATACAGTGGGTGATTCAGTGTTCATTAATTAATACAATATTAAATTTCATATATTTTATATGTGGATTTTTAAAATATCGTTATTATTATTATTATTATTGTTGTAGTTTTGAAGTATTAAAGTTGCAAGTTTATTTTTTGTTTGTGTTGGATATTAAAATCAGCGGAACGTACGAACAAGTTCCGATGTTCCGAATTTAGTCGAGAATCCCAAATTATTAAATTCCGCCGTCGAATCGTGTTTTCTAATATAGAATTAATTTTATATACACAGAGTACTTACACTACACTCTAAAAAGGTTCCTTTTTCTGATTTTTCTTTTTGGGATGACACAGTTTAGTAATTTGTAAAATCTTTACAATAATTTGGTAACAATTTTTTGACGTGAAAGTTGTCCAAAGTGTTTTTTAGAAATTTAAATTCCATCTTAAAAATCTGTCGTTAATTTAGTTTCAGTTTGTTAATTGCATAGAATCAGTAATAATTAGTTTTATAGTTTAATGTAATTTATCTCAACCTACCTACCTCACTCCTTAAAGGTCAAAATGCACATGGACCTTAGAACCTATTTACTGTGTGTAGTAGTACTGTGTAGATGTGACATTTGTCTCAAATTTCCTATTAATTCTATTATTATTGTTAATTTTTGTATTTTTGTAGTGTGTAACGTAACTTGAAGAGCAATTAGTATTTTAAATGTAGTTAATTATTCTACTGTGGATAATAGTGTATTTATTATATAGCGTTCATTTTTTATAATGCAAATATTTTTGCTTGCTGCTTGGATAAATATATAGTAATTTATACAATATATCACTATATAACATATTATGTATTGTGTATAAGTTGAAAGTTGTTTGTAATATTGCATTGCATATACCTAATTAATTAGCACTAACTTTAAATCGATATTTTGTATTAATGTGTGTATATAGTCATAGTCTTAATGGAATTGTAGCTCTGTGTATTTCCACTAATATACAGAGTATAAGCTATGATTTTTTTAGACTATTTAGACACAACGTTGAATCCGTATTATTATTCCATTATACCCAATATTTCACATTGCACTAAAGCTCTTCTAAGAAGTACTACTACAAAGTTCTTGTTTCCATTAATTATTATTGTATTATTATTTTATTCACCATATTATTTTTAGTATTGTGTAAACCACTGTTAATTTTATTTTTTTTTGTAGATTAATATTCGTTTGTTAATGAAAATATCTGTAAATTTTTTTTTTTGAGGACTGGAACATTCATTTTGAAAATTCTTTGTGTCTATTTCGATTTATTTGTTCACGTTGGTTTATTATTATGATGATGATTTAGCATTACTTTTACTAAGACTACTACTAAACTTCCTGTTTTTGTGTTCACCATATATAAAATATTTAACCTTAAACTTATTTATTGATGCGAAAATTCGAAAAAGTTAAGAGCTGGTATTTGGTTGTTGTTTTTTTTTTGATTTTGGTTATTTCTGATTTCGGCTTCTGTCGGTGTCGGTAGTTTCAGACTGCTGCGGATGTTGTTCTTTGTTGCGTGTTGTTGATATTATCAAAAGTGAGGAATCTGAAGTCTGAATAGTAAGAACGTACGAACAACTTATTTGAGAAGTAAAACTATATCTAGGTATTTATCATGTCCTTAGTTCTAATACATATTATACATATATTACTTAAATAATAATTTGTATATCTTATATGTTGATTTTGAAGAAAGGAAAATTTGAAATTCGAATATCATCGGACAATTGACAACATACGCGTCAAGAAACCTCGTCTGTGTCTCACAATAATAATAATAACAACTAATTCACTAGTTCAATAGATTTAATCAAAAATAAAAATCAACGAATGAGAAAATTAAGGCTACTCTCATCCTTCTGCCCTTTCCGCCCAATCATAGACTCCATATTGGACATAATTTTACTCAATAAATCCGCGGGGCCAGCAGCTGGTAAAACTTTCCGGGTCTTCCCATCACTCGTCTTCACTAGAATCGTTTCATTCCCAGCCCCAGACGTGGAGCCGGGTCCAGCTCCAGCTGATGATGAGTTCTCTCCAGGATTTTTCCGATTGTCTTTAGTATTACCATCTTTGTCTGGATGATGATGGCTGGAGGAGCTGGGAGCGCTTGAGGATGGAATTTGGTTTTCCCAACTGGAGGATGAGCCAGAGCCGGAGCCAGAGCTCGAGTTTTTCTTGGTGTGGGAAGAAGAGGACGCGGAGCTCGAAGCTGACGATTTACTTTTCCGACCACCACCACCACCACCATCATGATGAGAAGAATGTTGATGATGACGGTCCCGATCCCGGTCCCGCTCACGCTCTCGATCCGATGAGGACGCGTTCTTTTTGACGACCATGTCTTTGTTTTCTTTTTTGGTGGATGCGTTGTTGTGGGCTGCATTTAAATTACTACTCTGACTTTCCGTGCAGACTTTGGAATTGGCGGTCGAGTCTTTGTCTGAAGAAGAAGAAGTTGTTGCTGACGGGGTGGCTGCGGATGTGGCAGGGTTGGCGTTGGAACTAGAACTGGGATTTTCGGAAGTATCTTCAGTATTTTGGGTGTTCATGCTCCCTGTGTCCGCTTCAATGTTTGTGTTGTTCACTGGGCTGTGAGGCAGACCTGGGGCTTCCCTTACACTCACGTCGTCCGGATGGCCAAATGCTGGTGTTGGTGTGGATGTGTCCGAAACGGGGAGTGACCCGGGATCATGGTCAGCAGGGCTTTGGGTCTCATTATTTCCGGGATTTGACTGCGGATGACTGCTGTCACCCGCGTTCGTGTCTGAGGGACTCTGGGCACTCGCATCCCCCAGGACAGCGTCTCTAGAACCAGAGCCAGCAGAATCCTGACCCGCACCCCCACCGCTCGGCTCCACTTCTCCGTCTTGTACTTTCACCGTAGTTGTTCCTCCAGGACTAGTTGTGGTTGTGACATCTTCCAAGCTGCTCCCAGTCACAACAGAATTTTGAACTGGAACAGTTGTGGTGTCCTCATTGATGTCCGCCGCTTTCTTATCTTTGTCTCGATGACGTTGCTCCCGCTCTCGATCCCGCTTCTCCCGGTCTTGTCCACTGCTCCCACTCTTTCGTTCTTTGTCCCGGTCCCGTTCACGATCCCGGTCCCTTTTATCCTTGTGATGCCTACTAGAACTACTCCTGTCCCGGTCACGGTCTCTATCACGCCGCTCCCGGTCTTTGTCACTACTCCCACTACCACTTGACTTTTTACTCGGATCTTCCTTGTCTTTGTCTTTGGAGGAGGATTTAGAGGTGGATGAACTATGATGAGATTTGGATGAACTTTTCCCACTACTGCTCTTGTGATCGCCGCGTGAACTTGAACTATTTCCATGAGATCGCTCTCCGTCACCACCACCACTTTTTGAACTTGAACTCCGCTCTTTAGCTTTGGAGGCAGACTCCGTTGAATTTTTGTCCTTGTCTTTGTCATGCCGGGACTTACTATGATGCTCCCGGTTTTTCTCCTTACTACTGCTGTCCTTGTTGCTATTACTGGTACTACTCCTGGATTTCCCAGAAGCCTCGCCCCCTCCCTTGGCACTGGAGGAGGAACTATTACTTTTGTGGTGTGAGGATTTGCTGGAGGAGTAGTGAGATGAGGAGGACTTGATGCTGTGCTTGTCTTTGTGTGGACGGTGAGAGTCATGAATGGAGCTGGTCCCGGAGCCAGAGCCAGACGCACTCCGGGATTTCCCGTGACCTTGACTCTCCAACTGAGCCTTGGCAATGGAGAATTTCCCAGAGATATTCTCAATCTTCAAAGGCGGCACTACCGGAGACTCTGTCTTCAAGACAGGCGTGGACAGGGTGTCACACTCCACGGAGTTCCTCTGCGGCACGTCCACCTCCGGCTCCAATTTAGGCATGTAGTTTGGATAGTACTGACTCAGACGAGCGTGCCAAGCTGAATGGGAAAAGTTATGATTAAATACAACAATGCCAACAATAATTATTCTTGGAATTAGGAAACAAAAAGGAATCCCACAAATTATTTTGCGTCGATTAAAATTGAGTAATTGTGTACCTATGCTTGTGACAGCTGAGACAGTTCTGAATTGATGAATGATATTTCGGGGAAGAAAGTACACGTCGTTGTCGGATAGCTGGATTCGAGAATAGCGGATTCCATCCCTTCGAAGTTGGTTCAGCTTCGCATCCTCAATCCATTGAACACACTACCAATGTTCACATGACAATACAAAAATAAAATCAATCAATTGTTTCATTTCCATTCATTATAAAAGCAGTATAAAATTAATAAATGTAATTCGTACGTTGTTGGTTCAACTCTGCCTTTTGAGGAAATAAAAATTGAGAACGCAAACCAATAAATTAATTTACTACTGTAAATTAAACGAAATGGTTGAATAAAAATAAAAAAGGATATTACTTGAGAAATAGGAGGCTCATGAAGGTCCAATTGAAGTTTTTCCACAAGCTCATTAAAGTCCCCTCCGTGAAATGCAACGACGTCCTTTGTAATTCGGTTATGATAACTGGGCTCACCACAGTGGACAGCTTTTAGAACACCTACAACACACACAAATGACAATTTTTGGAAATGGTCTTTCCTAGAAACCTGGCGATAAGTATAATAAATAAATTACATTGACTCGATGAATTATTTAAAAAAAAGACTGACCAACAGCAGCAGAAGTCATGCGCTCAATTCCATGACCCACATGATCAGCATGTGCTTTAGTTCGATCCTCAAACATCATCTCGCGGGCCTCAGACAGTCGTGGTAAATACTGAAGATTTCTTAGCTCATTAATCCCAGTTCTGAAAAATGGAAAGCAAAACACTCAAAACATTAATATTCCTCCTATTTTAATCAATACATGAAGGGGCATGTTGAATTTCTATTTCCAAAACTGTTATTTTTAAATGCCGGTTTGGCTTTTGCCATTTGTGACTACTAAGTATAAATAGAAATACGTATATGGAATATTAATGAGACCTTCGTCGCTTTGTTGGCGATCTGGAGTCCTTTTCATGGGTTGGGATGAGTTGTTCACCTGGACGCACCCATAGAATTGGACCATCATTGGATTCCTCTGGATTTGAACCGTCGAGTATTGACAAATGTCCCCACGGCATTACCTACAAAAAAATCAATAAAAAGGCCACCCACCGTGTTAACCGCGATATTTAATAATGGAACGTTACTGTATTCTCAAAATTTTGTTGAACTGGGATTAAGGAGTTTTTTCCCAAAGCCGGTTCACTCCCCATCAAGGCCAAATAAGTTGCGAATAAGTTCCCGCGTAATAAGTTGCGAATAAGTTCCCGCGTGGGCGGGAACATGAAATGGACGGCAAAACCCTCCCAAATCCCAGTTCAACACAAAATTTGCGAATAAATTAAAAGAGGTCTTCTAAAAAATACGACACAAAAACAATAAATTCAAGTTATAACAACAAATTAATGGATTTTTAACGAATGAGACTCACGAGTTTCAAAAACGGAGTTTGCTCCAGAAGATGTAAAAACTCGGGAAAGTAACCTCCGGCCTCCTCATGTACAGTCCCTACCAAGCTGAGTTGATTCAGTGGGCCAAACCGGAAAGTCCCGCTAGAATAATGCGCATGAACCTGGAAAGCAAAAGAAAAATAATCATTCGACTTTAAATTAATTAATACGAAATAATAATATGTATAATTAAAGCCACAAAGTGAACAGCTCAGAAAATAAGACAAAATACCACCTGTCACTTGTGTTAGAGTTAACACGTTAAAGCATCCGCTTCAAATTGAACATAACTTTTATTGAGAGTGCATTAATACAACATTTTGAATACTAACAACTTATTGGTATTGCAAATTAGGCTATTTACACCTCATTGAAAGTGCAAACTATAGTATTTACAACTTTTTGAAAGTGCAAAATAAAGTATCTACACCTTTTTGAAAGTGCAAAATAAAGTATCTACACCTTTTTAAAAGATCAAAATACAGTATTTACACCTTTTTGAGAGTGCAAATCCTAGAATTGACGTGTATTGCAAGAAGTATATTATAACTGAGTCTATTTTAGGAAGCACGCACAAAGCATTTGTTTTAATTTAGCATCAACAATTTACGGCTTTTGTAGTCGTAAAAAACAAAATACGTCGTTTAAAAGGTGAATAAAATATGCTGACCTGTTGACTGTACTGAGCCATGGTGGTGGTTTCAATGTCAGACTGTCGATGAATGACTCCCGCCTTGACAACCAAATTGGGAAACTCGTCCGTCATGTAGTCGAGGAGATCTGGGAGGTAGCGGGCAGCATCATGAACGATCCCCATCACAAAGTATGCAAAGCCTCCCTCATTCTCGCTGAAGACCAACTAAAATAAAATACGAGAACGAATACACACATAAAAGCAACTCATATAGCTGTCGACGCGAATAGAAATGAACAGGTAAAAATAAAAGCTGTAAATGATCACAGAAAATGATACTGAGCTCTTTGATAATTTGATTACCTTGAGAAACTCAAGAGCCAAGGTCTCGGAGTCTTTCTCGGACAAATGTTGTATTTCTTCCTGGAAAAGATGGAGAGTGTGAGCTCCGCCATTTGGATGAGTCTCCACCCACATGTACTTCCAGTAGACGAGATTCCCAATCAACTCCTTGAGGTGGGGGTCGGGGGGTGAGAACTGCTTGATATTGTAGCTGGAGTCTCGGTAGAGGCGGGAGGGGGGTGGCCAATGAGCCGAGCTCACCTTCTGCTTCTTCCTCTCCGTGTCAAGCTCGGAATTTGACCAATTTGAATTCTCTGTCTTGACATGAGGCAATTTGACACTCAACTCGTCGTTCTCAATGTTCTCACAGTTCTCGCTCACACAACTATGATTATGATTATTTGCACTATGAAGATTACTACTACTATTCACATCCCCACACTCCCCACCACCATCCTTCCCTATTAAATTGTCCTTTTCCAAATTTACTTCTGGGCCCCGCTCACGCTCGTCCCAACACATTAAAGATGACAAGGAAGCCATGTCCCCACCATGTCCATGACCATCAGCTTCCGTTTCTAAAGCACTCTTAGGTTTTAACTCTCCTAAAATATCTGCCATGGAGTCTGTCCTCTCCACCGCCAATGTTCCGGTCCCGGCTCCAATGAGGTTGCTGGAATTACTAGAGTTGGAGGCGGGCTGCTGCTCCGGATTATTATGGGAGGAGTGTGTGTAGCCGTGGCTTTGGCTTTGGTTGTGAGGGGTGGTGGATGTTGGAAGGGATGAAAAGGCGTCATTGAACAAGGGGATGTTTCCGCTGTCACTGTGCTCATGTCTTGACTCACTTGCCCAATGATTTTCTCCTCCTCCTCCTAGAAAGGCTTGACCTCCACTTTGGTCTTGACCATTCATGTCCAGGTCAAGGTCCCCTTGAAGTGGTAATCCATTCGAATTTGTTGAGTGCGGTTCATTATTCGGATTCTGATTACTTGAATTTGAGGCGGCTTGATTGTAGTATTTGGTACGTTTGCATGTGTTCTCCGTTGGATCCTGCATGGGTCTTTTACAGGAGGAGGGGAGGTTCGAGCTTCCATTCTCATTTCTGCCCAGAATAGAGTCGAGATGGAAGGGTTGTTGGTTTTGATGGAGGTTCACGACGTGGTGCTGGAGCATTGAAATGTGGGAGTTGTCGTAGAATTCAGGGATGCTGGATCGACTGGGTAGGATATTTGGGGGAGACGGGGGACCTGTGTTGGTGGACTGCTGGGAGGACTGGGAGGAGACAGGACTGACTGCATCATGAAAATGATTGAGATCTCCCATGGCCATAGATTGGGACAAATGAATTCCTCCTCCTGGGAGAGGATGGTGGAGGGGGAGTGGGAGGGCGGGCTCCAATTGAGGGATGCCATCCTCATAGTCTGTTTCCGAGAAGGACTCAGAAGGATGGTCGTGGTCCTCATGAGGAATGATTTGGTTCATGGGATGGATTCGTGGTGGCTCCAGGATGGACGATCTCTCATCCTCATCGTGCTGAGACAGAGATCCGAGAGACCCGGACAAATTTCCCCGTGGGTGGTGAGAAGTATGGTGATGATGATGGTGTTGTTCTTGGTGGTGATGGTGGGGGTTGTGGTTGTAGCTTTGCTCTGGTGCCCACGGATCATGTTCATGGAAGCTGTTATTACTATGCAAATGAGTGGGAGCTGATCTTCCAGATGATATGTGGGCAGGATTATTGGGAGCGTCCATGTCTCGTGAGAAGCTTTGAGACGGCGGGATAAAGAATGAAGGCGGGCTCCCGGAGGCCGACGAATCTGGACCTGAGCAATTCGGATTTGTTGAAAGCCCCTTCCCGTTGTTGTTGTTGTTGTTACTGCTTAAATGCATAATGGGCTTGAGTGTGGTTGGGGGAGGGTGGTAGGCCTCCTGTTGTTGCTGAGCTGAGTTTGGGGTTGGTGTTGGCATGACTAGGGCCATTGCTTCGGAGGTGTCCTCATATTCATGGGGAAGATTAAAGCTATTTTGATTCTGTTGGAGATGTTGTTGATGATGGTGAACTGACTGAGAGAAGCTGTTCAGACTACTGTGATGTGAGGTGTTGTTCGTGCCAAATTTCCCATTGGCCCGGGAAGGACTGTCATTATGACACATACTCAAACTTTCACCCACTTGTTGTTGGTTTCGGCTCTCATGTAAAATACTATTCACTCGCACACCACCACCCCCAACCCCACCCACAAACGAATGCTGCGGAACACGCTCATTAGTCTCCAGCACATGGCTGATTTGTGGGGACGTCGTGCTCGTCACACTCGCACTTGTCACTTGATTTGCATGGAGACTACCCGGCACTATGAGGCCACCGTGTGAGCTGGACTGCCGCTGCCACCCAAAAGTTGACCTTCCTAATGAATCCGAGTCGGTGCTGTGGGGACGATGAAGAGAATGGGACTCATTCGTGGGACAGAGACCGGTCTGATTGACTATGGGGTACTGATCCTCCACCACAGGGGGGTGGTCGTGGTGAGGGTGGGGACGTCGGTAGCAGGCGGAAGGAGATTCGCCCTCCTTCCTATTCATGGCCTCCTTGTCCAAATATTCTCAAATGATCTAAATCCCGAGTTAACAACAGAATCACATTAATCACAACAACTGAATATTAGATTTAATTTGTTTATGCACCTGAATAGAAATTAAAATTAATCGAAATGATTAGAAAGTCTCTTAAACATGTCGTATGGAAATAAAAAAAAACAGAAAAATGTTCTTACTTGTTTGGGTGAGGTTTAGCCGAATACTTTGCTGAGGATTATAATAATTAGACTGAATTAAAAAAAGTTGACACGTGAGATGATGTGGATGTGGAAGAGTGGTCATTGCTTGACACTGGACAACCCAACTCGTCACACACTCAATGAATTATAAACAGTGCAGCTGACAGTCTGGCCAGAGCAGACGACAACGACAACGACGTGAGTGACCCTTCAGAGAGGAGTGTGAACTCAAACGTCAACTTGACTTGACTCCAGCTTCCACATAGGTCAGGGCCAGCCTCGGCAGAATTTTAAGAATCCGATTTGAATTTGAACAATGACTTTTCGTAGTGTAACAAGAATTTTGAGTTGTATCCTTTCCAGTTTAGGATTTTCAATGTAATCAAGGACTTCGTGAAGCCAGGTTTCCAGAATTACCTAAACATTTAAAAACACAATGAAAGAGAAAAGTTAAAGTTTTTCTGAGTCAATATTTTTCAATTTTCAATTTTAAGTAACGAATACCATATAAAAATAATCCACTTTGACTTTAACTATAAAGCGGAGTATTATCTCCTCACACCTGTGTCCGTCAAACCCAAAATTAAATTAAAAAAATTAATTCAGTTTTGGAAGTTTTGTTTTTAGAATTGAGACAGACTGACAAAACTGAAGCGGGAAGATTGAGAAGAGCGAAGAAGGAGGATGATGATAGTGAGGAATACACAACGCCTCATCAATATTTACACTCACTAAACAAAGAATAATCAACAATCGAAGTGGAAGCCAAAAATCAATAAATAACATTTCAGTCTAACAATGGGAAACAAAAATGTGAGTTATTAATTAATTAGACAAGAATAGTAATAATGAATCAACTGCCGCGCAGAAACCACGGAGCACAAAATGAAAAGTAAACGTCATTTTTAACACTGACATTTAACGGATGAGGGAATGAAACTGAAAGTCAAAGAGTCAAAAGTGACGAGTATGAGTAGCAGTTGGTGGGTCAGAGGTCAGAGGTCAAAATATTGAATCACCTCCATACTATATATCGCCAGTCAGTTACAAAAAATGTTCACAGTTGAGTGCTAATTAAATTGGCCCGAGGGTCGAGACTGACTTTTGAAGACCACAGTCAGTCACAAATTCCTTTGACAATCACACTAAAAATTGAAGGGAGATTAAAATATCAAAAAAATTAATAGGACAGTTAGACGTTAGACAGTGAGTACTTTAATTTCCGGATTTATACTACAATACCAAGAAATGACTTTAAAAAAGGAGTAGTTAGTGTATGAAAACAAAAGTTAGTGAAAAGTAAGGAATTGAATGAGTGATTATAATTTATCACACAATTTGTATTATATGTGACAATAAATTATTATCACTTGTAATTTTCTACGCCGCTCATTGCATTGTCAATTGTAAGTTTACTCACAATGTAAATAATTAATATGTTTTAGGAGTCAGTCATCGCAGTCCAGTCAGTGGACTGAATATTTAATGTGTTTCTGTTTATGTCCTACTGTCTCTTGGCTCCACTGCCAACTGCACTGACCGAACACCGTGTGTCTCCTATCGCAGCAGCTACTATCAACTATTACTCACTCCTCTCCACACCGTCCTTTCCGTTAACTGCCGACCATTCTGCAATTAAATCTCGATTTTAACTGTGATTACGACTACGTGCAATGTGTGGTGGTGCTGGTGCATAAAGAACGGCAGCAAGCACAACATTGATTGAGCGCGTCTTCCACTGTTTTCTCATGTCACGTCACACATCACAAGTGTCACTTTTTTACGTATCTGGTGATTTAATAATATTTATTTGGAATTTTAAATTGAAAGCATCATCAAGTTACGTAGTATCCTTACAAGTTAACTGTGAACTGTGTATTGTTGAATCAAACTATCTGTGAACTGAAATTTTGATGAATAATGATTACATTAAATTAACTTACAAAAATGACCTTAACCTCACGATAATACCAATAATGGATTTTTTCAAATAATCCAAATATTTAAATTCTAATTGCATTGATCGTAGACAGGGAATACTGATAACGCTGAGAGAACTAATAAAAATAAAATTTTCGAAATTCGTTTTTTTCTTGTTGATTTAAATGATTGTAGGCACCAACTATCAAGTGTGGACCTTGTTTAACAATCAACTATTGACTATTGTTGGACCGTAGTATCAGTCTGTCTAAATGTTGACTGTACTACAATCAACAATGTTGAATGTTGGATTACAATTTTTCAAGAGAATTTCAAATTTTAGGGATGGGGGAAGCTGGACCATCAAAAAATCAAAACTGGACTGACTGACTGACTGGGTGGGCTGACGATACAACTGGCTGGAGAAATTGCAGCATACTGACTTCACTTTTAGCACAGAATGACACCAGGTCATCGGATAGATGTTTTTTTAACTCGAAAAGTTGTCCAAAAGTTTGGATTTGAAACAAAATTGTAAATGATTTGTTTTGATTTTATGCTATGCTATTTACCTGTTAATTTATTTTTGCTGGAGTCTTCTAGTTTGTAGTTAGTCAAGTGAGGACGAGGAAATAAGCTTGAGACTGAAAGTATGGATGGGAGCACGTACTCACTTTTTAAAATCCTGAAAACTTGAGTGTAAACTATGTTTTGTGTTGTGTGTCTCACTGGGAGTTGGGATTCTTTTTCTGATCTGATCTCCTGTGTGTGTGATGCATTAGTATTTTAGTTTTGAGTCTTTTTCAAAGTATTATTCAGCTAACTACTTACTAGTTAGTTACTTATAGGATGTGTGAGAAGTGAGAATACTGACTAACTCACTCGTTCCTCGTATAATTTTGCATTCACAGGAGGAACGTACTTACTTAGACGACGTCCGACGTTCAAGTCCTATCAACTATCATGAGCCTATTACGTACGTACGTATGTCGTACTTGTTTTACTGTCGTATCAATTCTCTCTCCAAACACACGAACCATTTATTAACACCACCAAGAAAGAACAAGTATGTAAGGCCGTCCACAGTATAGGTTGCATGAGGATATATACATATAGTGTCCTATCACATCACTCACTCAGACTCAAAATAAGCCAAAGCCAAAAGCTAGCCGAAGTAGAGGTACGGAGCGGAGATAAGGAGATGAGATAGTGATGATTCTGGATGAGGAGAAATGACTCAAGATTTTCTTCAAGATGAAAATAAGAAGAGGAAGTGGGACGGAGGACGGCGGAGAGCCTCACATTTTCTGTCGTATTTTCTATCTGCTCACTCCTCAGTAGTCCTCCCTCGTATTTTCCTTTTTCTCCTTAGTTTTTTTTTACCCGGAGATACAGAAGAAAATACTACAGAGATACACATATATAAAAAAGGAATGAGTATATAGAATGTGGGAGTATAGTAGTGAAGTAACGTGTGAGTAAGTACTACACTTCTTTTCTTCAAGAGACACAAGATCTTTAAAGGGAGTGCAGTGCAGTCAAATAGAGCCAAACCAAAGAGCAGGTAGATCTTGAAATTTTCTAGCAAAAAATACCATGTATGTACATACGTGTAGTTCACCTCGGCTTCGGCTATTTTCATGCAATCCAATGCAATCGCTTTATACTTTAAAGGGAAAACCAACCAAGGGTCTGTCCATAAATGACTCCGAATAATTTCTCAAAAATAATGGTCCACCCACCTTTTCAATATCCTCTGGTCTTTTGTGTCTCAACACTATTAGGTGGAAATTCAGCCCGAGCACCCACCCCTCATCCCTTTTCCTGTTCATTATGGCGTCGTTTAAGAATGACCCCTCCTTGACGTATGTATATATGGCTAATGCGTTTACTACGTGACTACGTCTGCTTTTGCTTTTAGTCTTTTAGGCA
>JAQFZE010002253.1:0-15064 GCA_034695245.1 Dicyrtomina saundersi | reverse complement strand
ATTAGCTCTCCACGAGAACACCGCCCAAGGATATGTCCTATCGTTTCAATCTCCTTACAGCCGTGTCGGCAATAAAGAGATCCTTGGTCAGGTCGCGGAATGGAATTCACTGGAAGTACAATTTCAACCATTTTAATTGCTGTGATCCATTCTGAGGAGGAAAGGCCGTTTTTTGAATGAATCCATTTATTTGCGTATAGACATTCTTGAAATTGAATAACGCCTTGCCCTTTTTGTGGCAACTTACACCATGTATCATACTCCAGACTTCTCAAGTAATCGCGGAGAAATTTGCTTTTCTTTCCCTTACATTCCACCATAGCTTGCGTTACTTCTAATGGCACATCAAGGAAATCCAAGCATTGGGACTTTCCAAATTCCAAATCCTTTACCTCGTGGATTAACGCATGAGCAGATCGTGATAAAATTTCAAGAGCGTTAAAATTTTGAATTCCGGCTTCCCATGTTGCACGAATTAGGCCAATTCCTTTGACCTTTGAACTGGAGTAAAGCATGCTGGTAGGAGTACTAATGGGAATGCTAAGAAACTCCTTTACGGAACTACGAATGATTTTGTCGATTGATTCTAAAAACTTTTTAGACAATTTTGAGAGCGGGGCGTTCTGGAATGGGTATATGAGGGTAGGCCATAAATAATCTTTTAAGACTTTTAGTTTCTGATCTGGCCTAAGCATTGGAGTAGATGTCAACTTTTCAACTTTTTCACTAAATTTCTTCAAAACATTATTTTCGTTGACAACGATGCAATCTGTGAAGGTGACTCCTAAATACTTAATGGTGTCTTCAGGTCCAATACAGCTAATGTACTCGTTGGGACCTACTTGAAGTGGGTCTTGACAGATTTCTCCCTTCACAATGCTGATGGCAACACTTTTAACGGGATTCATGCGTAGACCAATGAGGGACAAGGACTCCGTGCTCTGCTGGTAAAGCTCAATGGCTGCATGTCTAGAGTTTCCAAACATTCCGGTGTCATCCGCAAATTCAGCATTGGACACATTTTCATGTAGGGGGTGCAGCGAAAACCCAAACTTGTCCGTAACCTCTTTTTCGCTAAGGTCATGTATCATGGGGTCAATTGCAACATTAAAAAGAAACGGTGATATTGGACTACCTTGCATTACACCACGCTCAAACTTTATAGGGTTTGTTTTCCCCTCAATAGTTGTAATACGAGTATAGTTGTCGCTAGCTAGGCTACATACAAGGTTCTTGAGTAGAGATGGCGCTGGTTTAGATTTTATTTGGTTGAATACATGCGCATGCCCGACAGAATCGAAGGCCTGAGTAATGTCCCCGAAGATAATTGTACAATCTGTTTTGTCCTTTTTGGCTTTCTTAAGGCATTCGTCAACTAAAGTAGTATTAATTAAAGTGCCCGCCTGGTTGGTAAATCCACGCTGATTGTCATTAAGGCTGAAGTAATCCCTGAAGTCACTGTCCAGAACTTTTTCAATGATTCTCCGTAAAACTGAGCTGACCGTTATGGGCCTCCAGTTCTTGGAATCTTTTACGTCTCCGGATTTATAAATCAGCACTGTTCGTGCCTCTCGCATGAATGATGGGACAAAATTATGTGACACCATATACGTTAAAAGTTGGGATATAATAACTTTAGACTTTTTTAAAGTTGACTTAACCCATCGAACCAAAATGCCATCTGGACCAGGAGCAGAATCCACGTTTATGCGCTTAATTTGGGTTCGCACTTTGTCCTGAGAAATGAGTGGGCAGTAGTCAGCATCAATTTGATTTTGTTGTTCTTCACTTACAGGATTATACACCGGCCCAACGTAATTATTAGGTGTTCCCCATCGATTAGCAAAATCACGCTCCAAATCGTTAAGTGGAATCGCACAGCACTTATCATTAGAATTAAGGACCATTCGAACTGCCTTTCTTCTTTGGTTATAGAATAAGTACTGTACCATGCTTTCTTGGTAATCCTGTTTCCGGGCCTTTCTTTTACGATTAGACTTTCTTTGTGGATTAGTGCTAGAATTGTAACCCGCATCAGTATTTTTAAAAATCTGACTCTTCTTGCGTAATTCATAAAATCTTTTGGCAGGATGCTTGGGGCCAGGGAGTACTTCCTCACATTTTTTCAAAAAAAAGCGAATATTCGTCACAATACTTTTCAAAAACATCATGATTAGGGACATTAAGCGACAATAAATCATCAATTTCCTTAATAAGAGCATTAAATTCGAAATTAAGTGAAACCACTTCAGCATCTCTGTCTTCGTCGCCGTCAGTATTTGGAAATTCGAAAGTTTGGCTCTAAGAATTCACTACATTTTGTCGATGAATGTCAGAATGTCCACTTGTAATATGCCTTTTAAGTCCTTTGCGTTTAAATACTCGATCACAGTGAGGGCAAGGAACAGACTCACTGACAGATGAATTAAGAGAATTTTGTGATGGCATGCCGACAGTAAAACTTTAAAAATTAAAACTGAATTGCAATGTTTGGAAATGTAAAAAACTACAGGTTGCCATTTTCAGCAAAGAAAATAATGTGATTATTCATTTTCAAACTCACAAAATAAATATTTCTGAAAACTTTAAAATAAAATTAACGAATAGGAAACTCAATTTATTTCTCAGAGCAATATTAAAATATTTAATTAATTAAA
Organism: Dicyrtomina saundersi; assembly: GCA_034695245.1. Lineage (NCBI taxonomy): Eukaryota > Metazoa > Arthropoda > Collembola > Symphypleona > Dicyrtomidae > Dicyrtomina > Dicyrtomina saundersi. The sequence continues at coordinate 12,407 of JAQFZE010002253.1, read as the reverse complement.
AGCAGCAATCTCTACTACTTTTCCAATAAAAAATAAAAATGAGGCGAAACTTTCTGTCGCTCGAGAGCAAAAAATCTACACGTCTGCCCTGGCTGACATTCATGATTTTTTTATTTTTATTAAAACTATTTGTAATAATATATCCTGTATTTTTAAAATATTTATTATTTATTTAATTGATAAATTTTTATATGGTCAACTAGTCAATTTATTTTATTCTGATATGATATAGTCATAGTGGTAAAGTACAAGTAGAATTAGTAATTAGTAGAAGTAGATAAAATTGGATTACAAAATATAATATATTATGATAATACAATTCTATAATAAGAAGTAAATTGAATTGGAATACGAAATATGAATATATTGTAATATTTAATCTATAGTATTCACTAAAACAATAAATGATTCGGTATTTCCACTTATTTCCATTTCCAGTACTTTTCATTACCTGTCAACATAGTACATTTAAATACATAGGTACTTTAAAAGCACAAGTATCAAAAATATATTACTGGGCTCGCCAATGTTAAAAACATTAACCACCCCCACAATTTTCCAGGGACCAAAGCTCAATCGAGCTTTTTCGCGCTTCTCCGAGCTTTGTTTGATAAAAACGGAGCTTTGTTTTCTAATGCGAAGCTTGTCCAGTGAGGCCCTAAATGTACCTTTCAGTAGGTAGTGAACTATTTTGGCTAAGTTAACTGAGGTTTGTCTAACACTGGGTAAAATAACAAAATTTAAACAAAGAAGAAACTATAAACCTCGAATTGATGCAATATGGCAAGCTGATTTAGTTTTTATGCTTGAGAAATAGGTTGTTGATAATGATGGATACAGATATAATAATTTGATTACTGATACATTTTTTGGATATGGTTGGGCTATACCTTGAAGAACTAAACATGCAGACAAAGTAGTAGATAGTTCTGAAGTTGCATTAAACTCTAGCAGTCCCATTTGAACACCAAAACAAGTTTATTCTCATAAAGGAATGAAAAAAAGTAGTCAAAAACAATTAATCTTTTTAAAAAATATAATATTAACTGGTATACAACAGAAAATGAGACAAGAGCAATGACTGTTAAAAAATTAGCAAGAAAAATTTAATAAAAGATGTATAAATATATGACAAAACCAAGAAAAATCTAAACCAGGAAAGTTACATGAAATGAATAATACAAATAGTAATTTAAAACCAGGACAAGGAGTAAATACACATTTATTTATTACTAAACATTATGTTTCGTTACATTCTGCGGCACAAGCATGCAAAGTTAATACCTACACCAGCACTGACAAGTACATACTGAAGACAAAACAAAATCAAATAACTACAAAAGTGAAATTGGAGTATCAAATGCATAGAAGACTAGAGACAATCAAGAAAATTGTAAAAAGGCTGAGCAAAGAGGCAAGGATAATGGAAAGGACTGAAACACTTGCCTGTACCCAGGACAGTACAAACCCTGGGACGAGTCACAGGGGAAGCAGTACACTATCAATGTATTGAGAGACCAAACGGAACTTGGTGTCATCACGTTAAGGACCGTGCACAAATTTTCAACAATTTTTCACACCCAGGCATGAGCTGTTGTACTACTTTGAGGGCAGGGGGCAGATTGGAGCTATCATCAAGACAGACCAAAAAACTTTTAGATTTGACTCGGAAATAGCGTTCAAGTACCGTTACTATACAAGAGCGAGAATACGGGGATTCTAGAGAGCTGGTGACCTAGGAAAGTTTGACAATGATGCTGACTTTATAGTAAGATTTTGAAAACATAACAAGGTTTTAACTAAAACCATGCAGTATTTTGTGCAGCATGGTCATCCGTCAGGACTTACCTGTTGTATTTGTGAGGATTCAATTCGGAAATACGTTACTAGAAAATTTTTGCCAGAAAACAACAATGCTTTAAAGTTAGCATGCATCTGAGCCCCCTCCACTCCCTTTTTGTAGACGTAATAGATGTATCGCCCTTTAGCACCCTGTAGCTCTTACAATTTTTGTCCGGTTTTAAATAAAAGACAAGTTTCGCAAAAGTGAGTGTAATGAGATATAAAAACAATGAAGGGTAGGACTCACCGATTTATTTAATAGTTTTTAGTCACTTAAATATATTTGATTTTGAAATATAAACACACTTCGTTTTAAATTTTTAAACGAAGAGTGTTGAGGACGGAGAAAGGTTTAATTTGAAGATGAGATAAAGACAGAAGGAGATTTTTCGTTACGTAACGACAAATTCTTTAATCCAATTTTAAACATCATTGTAGTTTTGTAATTCCCAAAACATTATCTAAAAAGTAATTTTGGGGTTTTTAAAAATTAAAAAAAAGTTTGTTTTTAGAAAATGGTATATTATTAATAATTATTTTATTTTTTATTTTTTTACTTTAATAATTTATTATAAGCTTTCAGCGAATATCAGCTTCAGGAAATGTGTAGGACCTTATTGTAGCAACGACGATCCAGAGAATATTGGTTATATACTTTACGTTACATTTTTCAAAAGCTTTATTAACTCGTATGCATGTTTTAAATACTTCCTACATGCAGTACTTTGTCATAGTTGTGTCGTATGTTGACACTACGAATAAATATAACCTCAACTATAAATTTAATGGTATTTGTGAACAATCTCTGTTGTGTTTTCGGTGACAGGATTCGTCCTACATGGCTGAGTATGTGCTACTTCTCTTTTGTTCTATCTAAGTTTGAATTCATCCAAAAGTTCAACGTCGTTTGTTGTCACTGACAACTCCAAGAATTACTTTGTTTGCTAGCAGCTGCTTATAGCGACCTAATAATAACGTATCTCTAAGTATTACTTTGCTTGTGAGAAACCTTTTGTTGTCAATAAGTATTAATCCATGCAACATTAGGAGGCTTCTTGTTGCCACTATATGTTAGCCTACCAAACGAATAACATCTATTTACCACCTATTATATACTAACTTCAATGTTATAAATATATTAAAATATTTTTGACCATTTAATTCCAAAGTTGTTTTATTTCCAAAATACATATATCTCTCTAGGCTGACGATTTGTTGGTTCAGCAGACTGGTTTTACGTATACCAATTACACTGCACGCTACAATCAAGAATAGTCCTTGATCTCGAGGCACAGCTTTACAGACCTACTATTTTAGCTAGATTACCTTTTACTGCTACAGAAGTCAAGTTCATGAACTTGACCTTAAAAAGTCTAATTCACTACTTATGTTGTCTTTTCTACATAGATGCACTAAGCAGGTAATCTTCAAATTATAGAAAACTGAAAAAACAAAATATTTTATCATTTTCTAACTAAATATTTTGAGTCCTCTTGTTCATAAACATACAAAACAATTTCTAGTCTTGTTTGAAACCAAGAGTTTGCAAAAAACTCAACATGTTTTATCCCAATTAATTTACACAAATACTACGATGTTTACTCTATTGTTTGACAATTATAACTCTCTTAATAACCAAAGTGTACATATAGATTAAATTATAGCCAAAAATGTCCATATCTCACTACTTTCATGTACTCTAACTGCATCAATTGATATCTGTACAAATAACTACTATACTAGTAACTACGCACAGTACATGTACGGAACTTTAAATACGTGAATTTTACTTTAGCTATATTACTTCTACCTGAATTAACTACAAGCCGCACCTTAGTCAAAACAAAAAATATCAGCAACGACCGATATTAATAGACAGTTTGGTTTAGTCGCTTTTGAAAATTTGTCCTACTTCCAAGGGAAACATAGTTTGCCTGACTTTGTGGGTCATTGTTCTCAGCAAGGACTAGGGCTTTAAGCATGGCCGTCTAAATCATATCGAGAGTGAAGAACGTATCCATTTGGCACCTACGGTTGCCCTACGTACTAAAGAACCTAATACGCTAGGAGTGGCTTTAAGTTCTGCCAATACTTTTTGATACAAGTGGCACAAAGTAATACAAGGGTAATAAACAAATTGACCTGCTTCTGTATAAGTAGTAACAAACTACTAAACACAATTTCAGGTATAGCCTCACATGTACTCCTATAAAATTTATATTTAATTGTTAGTGATAAAAAATTTAAATAAACTATAATATAAATATATAATATATTAATAATAATAATAATAATATATATAAACTAATATGTGTATTATTATAACGTTAGTAAACGCGGGGGAGTTATCCTGTCTCTAACGGGAGTTACAATATATAATACCTCAAATGTTATATAAATTCTGTATAACTTAAGATCACAAACGTTTTGAGCTGGAATGGTGAAATAAATAACTATCTTAAGTAATAATTATTTAATCAAATTAACCGATTTGTGTGTGGGCTTAGGCCCGTAAATGCATTAAATATATACTAATACTACTACTACTACAAAGTGTACTTTTATCAAAGGCGGAAAGATTAAGGTGAACTGTGATATAGTTAATAAAATTAAGAAATATAAAGTACATATCCCAGACAAAAATGTTTAGGTCCAGGCACTTAATTTTAAAAACGAATAGCAAAACAAGATAAACTTGTAGATATAATTAATAAATCAGCAATGCATCATGATAAATCATTCAATATGTACAAAAATAAACAAAATAGGCCTAAAGCAGATCAAAATTACTAAAAGTCGTGGATGATATAAAAAATCTTACTTTTAGTGATACAGTAAAACGTAATGTAACAGAAAGTGTTAATAAACGAAATAATATCTAGAACTTGAATCAAAAAAGTCATGACTGGTCAAGGAACTTAAAGGACTATTAGACGATTAATCAAATAAAATTCTAGGTTCTGTATATAAAGACCCTTTAACACGATATGTAGGAATGAATGTTGTACCTAGAAAAACAAGAATAGGACCTAAAATAGTAAAAGAATATTTAGCTACACAAGATAGATATACTAAAAAACTAAATAAAATTACAAAATTAAAACGTAAAAGATACTATACACCTAAAATAGATTCTTTATGGCAAGCTGATTTAGGTTTAATGCCCGACAAATTGGATGAAAATAATAATAGATATAGATACATCAATTTGATTATTGATACATTTATTAAGTATAGTTGCGCTATACCTTTAAAAACTAAAAATGCAGATAAAGTAGTAAATTGTTTTTAAATTGTATTAAATTCTAAAAACTTTCGCTGTAATAAAGGAACTAAATACAGTGGAAGTTCTCTCTTAGCCTTGCAGGTGAACAGTCGCATATTCTGAGCTCTGCTCTGACTGCATTCTTGCATACAATAACCATACAAAAGTCGTCTTGTGTGATAGAAACCGTCTCTGAACCAGCCAGGTCCAGAATTATTTTTACGCATACAGCACAGTGCTAATAGTTGATGTCAATAATTCGACTTCAATAACAAAAATAGAGGAATACTACTGTGCCTGTGAAACATACAGAACATAAAATTGATTGTGATCAAGTTTTCAGCGGTCTTAAGCAATTTTCCATCCAGTTAAAATTCCTAGGTTTGTGTTATTGTACTAAAATCTGAAGTTTAGCTTATCATCAAACTAAGTGCAGTGAAATTAGGATTGTGTACTGTTTAAATAAATCTGCTAACTGGGACTAGAAGTGACTACTGCTTCTTCATACTGCTATGTATGTCTTAAGTGCGGCTAAAAAAGTTGGACTTTCAACACAGGCATTTCTGACGAGTGGTGTCTGTGCTGGGTGACGAGTCTGGGTTTGGGGGTTCAAATACACAATGAGGCATGTAGGCTGAGCTAATTTGCAATTCTTCGACGCTTCCCTTTCTTCTCCGTTTTTACTGACTTTCAAAAAAAAGGTTGGCTCACTCCGACCACCCATTTTTATCAAAGTAGTTTTGCATAATTATATGCATGTTGGTGATGTTGATGCTTGACATTTACATACACGGTTCACACTAAAGTCTGCCAGCAATTGTAGCTATGTTGGAGCTTGGCGCTGCTGTGCTTGGTGTAAGTAGCTAGTTGTGTACTGTTGTTGTATCTGCACTATCTGTACTGTATCTTGCATTAAGGATGTCTAGGTAGCTGCTGGTTATGTATTTTGGAGGCTTTTACCTAGTGGCATCCAAATCCCTGTGCACTGTAAGACCAATAGTATCTAAACGTGTATCTGGATCCCGTGCACACTGTGACTGGGTGTTTCTGAATCTGGTTGTTCGAGGCCCTGTTCAAAGTCCCCCATCTGACACCTATAGTTTCCTTATTTCCCACAACATCAAGTACCAAGTCACTGAATTCAGAACTGAGTTATCTAACTGCGCCTGAATAGCAAGTAATTATATTTATAGTTATTTATGTAACGTTCAATGATGTGCATAGAAGGACCTTAGGAGTATATTTAGGAAGTATGTAATTTACCGTATTTTATTTAAAAGACTCATATAGTGTTTTATATTATTTAGTTATGGGAAATAAGAAGGATAAATGTATTTATTGTAGTAGAAAAATTGATATAAATTAATCACGTGTAGTATGTATTAAGTGTGGTAAATTATTTCATGTAGTATGTACATTCTTGGCATTAGAAGATGTGCAGCAAGACATGATACTAGATTGGATGTGTTTGAGCTACAGTATTCAGGGTGATGTTTCAATTTGTATTGGATGCAGTGGCGATGTAGTTAAAGGCAATGGCAGTAATTATTGTTTGGAGTGCCTTTTCCTTGAATGTCAGTGTAATATAACCACTGATAACATTGAGAACGTAGATACTGAGAATAGCTTAAACGAGGTCAACACAGGTTTTCTTGAATCCAAGGGTTTCAAAGTTTTGCATATCGATGTAAACGGATTAAATATAGCCTCAATTGAAAATCTAAAACTAATAGTTGAAACATACAAGGTGGATGTATTATGCATAACAGAATCAAAAATTATTGAGGCTGTGCACTCTGGTTTAGTTGCTATTGATGGTTTTAGTATGCATAGATACGATAGGACTAATTCTAAAGGTCATGGAGGTGCGATTGTGATTTACATTAAAAACGGGATTTCTTTTGTAAATATAGATGTACTGGAGGAAAAAATAAGACCCATGACCCCTATTGAGTTGGCAAGTACTCTTACAATGACAGTTACTACAGCAATTGGTAACGGTAATACAAAATGAGGTCAAAACCAACTGTTTTTGGCAAAAATTTGCGCTAATTGTTGAAAGAAAGCTTTATGCAAGCCAATCTTCGTATGCGTTGACGATGTCATTTTAATGTTTTGTATAAAAATTGTCTAACGAGACGTTACCAGTAAGAGTATTATAAGCGATTTCTGCTAAAGATTTAATATTTTTCTCAATAGCATTTTTAATTAACTGCTTTTGTTTATAACTTGTTGTGGTTTTAATATTCTTAATGAAATCTAGATTAATTTCTATTCCGTGCATGGTTTTCAAATTGCATTTGCCTAACTAACTCCGCGTAAAACAGATTTTAAAAGTGCATATTGTAAACTTACTTTTTGGTGTTCAAATTCATTGTGTTAATGTTTATATTTAAATTGTGGTTTATTTTGGGACAGTTAAAACAATTTAAGTCTTTGATAACGACTTTTTTACATTAACATAATTCTAAAAATGTTTTGTTTGCTTGCCTTTCACACAAATGATGTCTTCAGGTTTAGCAATGTTGTTAACAACAACTTTTAGTGTAAAATATAGCAGTATTTCACGACTCCAACGTATATGATGTAACAGCTTTTCACAAAAACTCATGGTTTGTTTGCTTTTAAAGTCAATTCATTCAAACTGAATGAGAATTCAAACAAAAACGAGTTTGAAATATGTTTGTGAAGGCTAGTAAACACTAACTCTGTGACTACAAACCCACTATTCGTATTAAACTCTTCAACGTCGAAAACGTATATAATCGTTTATACTGGAACGAAATACAAGTCGTTTTTTTCAGGTTGTACACCACTACGTAGTTTAAGATCGTCGTGACACTGAGGATGTGAATTTAGAAATAAATAGCTATACGGAGTTTTTGAGCATCTATATATGCTATAGAAAAAAGGTTTTAGGGGTTTGGAAGAGATTTTTTCCCATATATCGTGATGAGGATACAACCATAGGACATTTAAATATAACTTAACAATTTGTGTTTAGTAGTAAATTCCTCGCAAATTTTTTTTGTAGATACGAATTTTGAGTTATTAAATAACTAAAAAAACCTATATAGGTTGTAGATATTCTATTTGACAGCCTTCGAAGATATTATTGATAAGTGATGGACGGCGGGCCTCTGAAGGGTTTTTTTTTGATAAGTGATGGAAGGCAAGCCTTTAAGGGTTTGTTTGATAAGTGATGGACGTCGAGCCTCTAGGTGTTTTATTAAAAAGAAATGGACGGCGAGTCTCTGGGGGTTTGTTTAATAAGTCATGGCAAGCAAGCCGTAAGGGTTTCTTTGATAAGTGATAGACGGCGAGCCTTAGGAGTGTCTTTGAAAATGATTGGACGGCCAGCCTTTGGGGATTCTTCGATAAATAGTGGACGGCGAACCTCCAGGGGTTTCTTTTACAAGTGATGGACAGGGAGCCTCCAGGGGTTTGTTTGATAAGTGATGGACGTTGAGCCTTAAGAGGTTTCTCTGAATTTGGTAGACGGCCAGTCTTTTGGGATTCTTCGATAAGTAATGGACAACAAATCTAGTCAAATTTCTCAAATAAAAGGTAGACGGCGAGCTTTTGAGAGTTTGTTTGATAAAAAATGGACGGCAAGCCTCTAGGAGGTTTTTCGATAACTGATGACTAGATAGAGAAGTAAAGGCCAACTTTAGTAAGCGATGGGAAGTTTGACTTAAGCAAGTGATTGCCAGTTTGACTTTAGTAAGTCAAGGATAAAATAAATTGTATTAATTATTTATTTATTTTGTTTTGTGTCGATGTCGTTTCATCTGTAGTAAGCGCGCAACAAGTTGCACAACCTACTTGATTTTATTTAAACTATGCAATTTAGGCCAAAAATGTTCTGAAATACAGCTTTATGGGTAACTTTTGGCGTACAGCCATTCTTTATAAATCATTTTATGGCTTTATTGAAATTATATTGTTCCTTTGATGACGCCAATAGTATTTCAAGCTCCGCATCTACTTTATGCCCACAGTTGCAAATCCGGCGCAAAGCGCCAAATTTTGTTAGACTTTGATGAACCTAAAATGAACAGTAAAAATAAAAATAAAATAAAAGTATTTAAAATTCACAAATTGATATAAAATTGTTAAGGTAAATAATCCTTTATAATTTACAACGATTACGAGAATGTAGCGTAAATAATAAATTAGAAGGCATCAATCGAAGGTCTTTACTGTTAACGTTAACTAACTTAATGTTTATAATATCAAATTTACAACGTTAAACTCCAACGTACTGTGGATTAGAAATGAGAAACGATTTACGTGTGTCGTTGTCGACGCTAATAAAAAGTAATACGTTTATAAACCTTCTGCTAAAAACCTGTGGTTTAATAATATCACGTAAAACAAACAAGTCGTATGCTTTTACATGATTTTTTCTGAACGTTTGATTAGGTTATAATTTTTAATGACAAATTTATTTCAACTAAAGCAACTTAAAAATCGTTCCACGAGCCGTGATGTACAGCCCTATCACTTCGATTTAAGTAATCCTGAGCTTTTGTTTATAGTGAGGAATGCATTGATCATAAATTACTTACATAAATACTACCATTTGTAGAATAAAAATTAATGCTTATTAAGTCTTCTCCTTCTTTCATGATTCTTACATTTGTTCAGTGCAATTTATCCCACCTTTGTACTAAATAGTGTTAGCATTTCATTTCCATGAATATGCACAGAATTGAAAATAATATTTCAAGGGGTACACGTTTATTACGTTGTATATTGTTATCTTTACTAAAAATTAAGTGCATGCTGCAACGAACCCGAAAGTAAGTTCAAAGTAAGCTCGAATATAATATATTATTGAAATAAGATGTTACTTGAGTTTAAGTGTACTTTATTAATGTGTCAGTTGCATACAATACAATTGTTCTGATTTCCATTGCAGGACACCAGCAGTACTAAATTAAATATAACATATAAGTAAAGTAAAATAAATCCACAATTCATTACACCATGAAAGACATGACAGATTGGAAACAATACAAACAAGTTAAAAATGTACATTAACGCGGTTTATATACAGAGTAGTCATTTTCCTTCCGTTTGCTTATAATATAATCAGTTAATTTAGCCTTAAATTCAGATATTGAGCCTTCCATACATTTAACATCATTAGGCAATACATTCAAATTTAAAACGGCTCTAAAAACAAATGAATTCTTAAATGTTCTTGAGGTTTTATTTGATGGTATATCCAGTAAAAAAAAATTGCTGGAACGAGTAGCGCGCGCAGCCACTCTCACAGTAAACCATTTACTAAAATTAGAAATATTCGAACCATATCTCAATATTTTAAAAACAAAGGTCATCGAAAAGAAGCTTAGCCTCTCCCCCACTGATAAAGTATTCGTTCGTTGCAATAGTACATTCTCATCCACAACCACTCAATTGCTATTCTTTGACTTACGCTTGAACAGCTGTGTGTCAGTGAACCTGACTACCAGCCAATTAACTTTATTTTGAAGCAACTGCAATTCAGCCGAAGTTTGGACGCTATATACTATTAAGCAGTAATCAATTATAGACAGCACATACGCATTTAGCATTTAACAAACGCTTGAAATGTCAAAAATCGCTTAATATTAATAACAATGCCACTCGCAGCACTTACTCTATTCTTAACATAAGTATAGTGATTTTTGAAGGTTAAGTTAGGATCTATTATAATTCCAAGATATTTAAATAACATCACTCGCTCTATTTCATTACCATTACACACAAGAAAAATATTATTTGGCACATTATGATCATGGGATTTGTGCATCACCATGAACTTTGTCTTATCCACATTAATTGTAAGACCTTGAGAAATAACCAATTATTTACGAGATTCAAGCAATCTTGCATATACGTCACTGTATTGTCTAAGGGTGTTGTGCAGCAATATAGCACTATATTATCCGCATATATTATAAAACCAATACCCTTAGCCATTACTTCCGACACTTTCTCTATGTAAATAATAAACAATAATGGCCCAAGAACTGAGCCTTTAACCACCCGAACATCTAACTTGTAGCTATCAGAGACATGTGTGCCAATCTTAATTTTAAAACTACAATTTTGTAAGAAATTAGTAAGAAGCATAAGCAAGTTATAATCAATATCATAATCATCCCTCAGCTTTTCTAGAAGTTTACGATTCGGCACCGTACTTAACGTATGTAGTAATTTCTAAGTTAATTTGCGTTATAATTTCATGATATTTCACGTAAAACATTTCTATTCATTGACATTGCAGGAGCTTTCCTATCAATCCCACACGACAAACTCTGGATCAACTTACATGACACTGAAGTGTTATCAAAAATAATTGCCATTCTCTCAAGCTTATACCAAAACTCAAACACCAGAATAAGAATACAAGGAGGGCGTAGCAACAAAATTGAACTCACGAAGAGGTTCATTCAAGGATGCTCACTAAGCCTTTTTCTCTTTAGCCTGTATATACGTGACACAGAAAAGCTACTTATACAATCAGGAAGACATGGAGCAGTGCTAAACATCAAACAAGCTTTTTACATTCTACTGTTTGCTGACGACATGGTAGTAAAGTGCAAAAAAGCAAGCGACATGAAAAAAATAATACAAATACTTGAGAAATATTTTACAGACCTTCGAATCAAAATCAATCTAGAAAAAACCAATATTGTGGTCTTCAAGAAGGGAGGAAGAAATGAAAACCATCTCCACTTTACCTACCTAGATAAACCAATAAAAATAAGTAAAGAATAAACATACTAAGGTGTTTACTTTGCAAGCTCAAGAAAATTTAGAACTCATTTAGTATACGCAAAGCAGAAAGGAAACGCAGCAGCAACACAAGCATTAAGTCTATTACAGAGGGCAAAGATTCAAAACTTTCACGATACGTACACACTTTTTGAAAGCATTCTAAAATCAACCATGCTATGCTGCTGCCTTATATAGGCTCATACATATCTATCAGATCTAGAAACAGTACAAAACCAATTCTATAGGAAGCTATTAAACCTCAACCCCACCCTTCCAAACGCCATAGTACGCAGCAAAACTGGAAGGCTCCCACTAAGCACGAGCATATGGACTCAAACATTCAACCTTATCAGCAACATCTAAAACATGGACAAAAGTAGATATCCCAAAATGATATATAAGGAGCTTTTGAAAAGGGAAATCAATGGAAAACAAGAGTATAACTACAACTTGAGTTTGAGTTTGAGTTTGAGTGATCTTTATTACAGTGTCAGGTTCATTCAATACAATTGTACTGCTTTTCAAT
>JAQFZE010002252.1:0-15065 GCA_034695245.1 Dicyrtomina saundersi | reverse complement strand
AGAAAGCAATATTAACTTTACTGTAATCCTACTAGGATGAGGCTAATCAGGTAAAATTATAATATTTAAATTATAATGCCATGATATTTTTGTGCGCTACCAACAATAATAAGGCATTTTCCTATTCATTTACATATTTACCAACATGCCTACTAAGCACCTACATACTTTTGCAACGGGATTGGAAATATTCATATTATATTCTACGTCCACCTGCATATCTACTGTGTATTATAAGGAAACCGATCGTACTATCGTACAGCTTTATCGATGCGTAAAATAATAATCTTGATTTGGTTAACTCAGAGACCTGACCTAGCCCAACAAAGTACACTCTTAATTATAATATGATGTAAATTGAAATTTATTGTATGTGGAAGTGGACGTCCACTGCATTAAAATAGACTGGTTGTGTTAATGTAAAACCATCTCAGAACAAAATGTATGCCCGCCCTTTTTAACAAGCGTCCTATAAGCTCCTATATACTAGTTGCAATATCACACACGCCTTCAATTCTCAGCAATTCGAATTCAATTATAATATCGGTCTTGGTGTCTTACTAATTTCCAATCTTCATCAGTCTGCCGACAGGATCGTCAAGTGAAGATGATTCTGCATCTGGACCTCAACACCAAGAATTAATTTCTGTTTTATTACCACAAAAGCTGAATTAATTACTGCGGAAAAATGGGGTTAGTTTCAGCTGCTAGATCAGTGATAGGATTAATTATCACCCTTGTAACGACAATTTGGGTAGTCTATATCGCATTTTTATTGGCCATTTTGCACAGCATTGCCAGAATTACGAATAATATAATTCACCGCGTCGCCAAAACTTTATTGACTGTAAAGCAGAGTATTGTCAGAACTACTAAACGTATATTTGCGTTCCACCCCGTTAGAGTCGTACGAAATGTTATTCATCGTTTTTTAAAAATCGTACAACAAAATATTACTCGCCCTATCTTCGCATTCTTACGAATAATAGGTCACCGTATTTTGAAAATCATAGGGAAGATTTTTGAACCTATTTTTGCAATAATATGGAAAATCGTTGAGCCTATTTTTGAAGTCGTACAGACTACTGCTGAGCCTATTTTGGAATTCGTAAGGGAAATGGTTATTTCTATGATGAATATCATACAGAATATTATAAACCGCTTAAGTCGAGTCAAAGTCGTGCAGAATATTGGCAACAACCTCTTGAAAATTGAAGCCGTACGCAAATGGTATGACAGACATCACAATCCGAGAATCCCGCCAGGTAAGCCATTCTCATTTATTCGGAATTAATTATTTCTTAGCTACAGTATACGAATTCCTATGTTTTTGATTTTATTGTTTGCACAATTATTGTGTTGCAGTTTAATAAAAAAACTTGGTAAATGGTTTTATTTTTAGGTCCATTGGGATTGCCGATCGTAGGTCATCTACTTCAGATGGGAGACAATATGGGAGAAGCATTGCTGGAATGGAAGGAAGTTTATGGGCCCATGATTTCAGTTCGATTTGGTAGCTTCAAGTATGTATAAATACAGTTTTCTCTTTCTTTTATTTTAATAATTATTTCTGATTTTGTTCGATTGCCTTATATTTACACTGGTGGCGGTGGCACTAACAAGGAATGTACACGAATGCACTTGACATAATATTAAAAGTTTTTAAGGAAGCTATCTACAACAGAAGCAGTCGAAAGACTATATAGCCTAACGTTACAAGGTGTTCATTAAAATAAACGTAATGCCTTAATATTGTATCCAATTTGTATGTTTAGTACCGTGGTGTTTAACGATTGCGACACTGTGATAGAATGCTTTCAACGTCAGACCTGCAGTGGGCGTGCAGAAGTGGCTTATTTCAAAGACGCCGTCAAACGAAGAGGTAACGAACATAACAGATTAAAATATATGCATTTCAAAATATCTATATAGGTATAAATGCTATAAGACTGCCCTAATGTTTAGTAATTATATTGCGATTTATACTGTGTCTACTTGCATACGATGAAACTAAAATAATTTGTTTTTGTTTGTACAGGAATACGATTTGGCGAACAGCAGGATGATATCCATGTTGAACTACGCGATTTTATGATGAGCAAAATGATTGAATTTGGATTAGGGGCGGATCATTTTGAAGCGTTTATGACGACTGAAATCTCATTCTTACTCAATTCATTGGCTTTAAAGGATGGAGAATCAATCAGTATTCACCATCTGTTCAGTGCGACGGCAATCAATCCGTTCTGGAATTGTTTAACAAAGAAAAGATTTGGCGTGGAAGATCCTGCGTTGAAGAGGCTAGCAGATATTTGTGAAGGGTAAATTTTCGATTCAGTTCAATCTATTACTATTCTGGTTTTATATCAAAGCACGAGAGACCTTTTTCCCGCATAAAGTCTACTTATAGGTATTTTAGGCATACTATGTAGGTATGTAGTTTTTTGAATACAGCCCTCTAAGTAGCTCTTTATTTTCGTGGGGTTCTTGTCTCGTTCAATAAGTATTCCGTACATGCAAGTACGTGCTACTATGGGTCCGATAAGAAACTTAGGGCTCTATTGGGAAAAGTATACTAAGATATTTATTTGCATAGCTAAATCCACCTGCTTGAATTCATTTGCAAAGCATATTAATAGTCAGTTGCCAGCGCAAACTAACCAATATAACTTATTTAAAATTCAGTAGACAAAACCTTTTTTAAATTCTTTTACCAATATTGTTTGCTATGAGGCACTGTATTAATCCCTTTGTTGTCGCTACAACGAGAAAAATTGTTCAAAATGGGCACCTTTTTTTACCCTTCTTTTCAATTATGCACCACATTGAGCCTAACTGTATAATTTTGATTATGGGGCAGAATTTTAGGACTACCGACTGGATTGGAAAAGTTAGCCCACTTCATTCCATGGCTAGGGAGGTTACTTCCATGCCCAACTGGATATAAGACCGGACGGCGACGATTCGGAGAACTTGTCCAGTTCATGGAGGAGCAGATTGCGGGGGTGGACGAATCGCGCGTGTGGCCAGATCAAAGAAATGTAGCAGATGCCTTCAAGGACAAAGTTCGAGAAACTCTAGATGAAAATTCTTGTTTTTTCCAAACCAAAAATAACAGGCCCTACTCATTCTGTGATGTATTTATTGGAGCAATTGACACCACTAGTGCTCTCCTGGAGTGGGCTGTGCTTTATCTCGCTGTTCACACTGATGTTCAGAGGATGTTGCAACGGCAAATTAGTGAACAATTACAAAATGGAAGAGTTCCAAAGTTGACTGATCGCAAGGAAATACCCTATGCCGAAGCTGTACTCTATGAGGTCATTCGAAAAGTTCCTCTCGTCACTATGAATTTCGGAAGGGAGGCATTGGCAGACGTAAAGATTGGGGACTACACCATTCCAAAAGGAACAATGCTTTTGGCTAATTTTTATGGCTTGTGCATGGATAAGGATGTTTGGGGTGATCCAGAAAATTTTAGACCAGAACGATTTATTGGTGGGGACGGGATGATAGACATTAGAGATTTGCTTCCATTTAGTGCTGGGAGCAGGGGTTGTATTGGGGGCGAAACGGTAAAGGATCAATTTTTTTTGGTCATTACAAGTTTATTTCAAAAGTTCAATGTCACTTGTATTCCTGGAAAAGTCACGTTGGAAAAAAAATCATATGGTTATATAGTTCATCCTGATCATTCAAATGAGGTTGTTTTCAAAGCAAGGGGAGAAACAACGCCTGCGACGTCACCTACTCCCGAGGGCCGTGGGTTTGACGTTGACGGTTGAATGTTAAAGCTATGTCGTTTCCGTAATGGTTAGGGAGGGATGGGTGGTTCAAAAAATTTCAAGAATTTTCCATAAGTTGTTAATTGTGTAGAAAATAATTTTGTATATAAAAATCCGTAGTCCATAATTCATCGTCAGTTCTGCGAAGGTACAAAAATAAAATCTAAATTCAAAAACTAATAAATCCATTTTATAATGGAGTTGATTAACTAATTACTTTTACCCAAAATGGCTGAACCGGCTTGTATTATAAACTGCCTTTTATATTCCGATTTCTACTGTTATAATAGTACTTTCTGCTAATTAACTTACGGGAGAATTGAGAATTCAATAGTAAAATGCAAAATGTAAATAATATAAATGTAAATTCCTCTACTATGGACAAGCCTAGCCCTCACAATTAATACATGTGTGCTTATGTGACACGAATTATGGCAAGCTAATATTAAGCTACTTGGTAATTGTGTTTGAATGAATGTGAGTTGTGAATTGGTTTAAGTATAAATACTGTTATATATAATATGGTTCGATGGAATGATGGAAATCAATATATGTAATTTAACGCACTTTTGTGTTCAGCAGTGGAATTCCTTTCTTAAAATTTTATGGCTACAGCATATTTCTATTTGCGTGACTATTATTTAATTACTATAATAATTGTGCAAAATTGTGTCTTTAGTATAGACATTAAACATAAAAAGATATACGAAAGTAATAAAAATTAGTTATAAGTTTTCTCTTTATTGTCAAAATTCGGTCATTTGTTATGCTCCTCTTATCCGTAAGTTATAGAATTCAGTTTTAATCTGCTATTTGATTTGAATTATTTGTTGTCTTAATTAATTTCCTAGTACAGTTGTGCAGTGTTCTAATGTACTATCAAAAACTATAAATTATTTATAATAATCCTTAATGTACATAAATGTATGAAACACAATAATCATAGATTCACTTTAAAAATAAACATTTAATTAGAATACCTCTTCCAAAATGGTGGTTAATTTTGTATCTTGTGAGTCATTTACATTCTTTACCTCGCATCTGTACATAGCATAGCGCAGCCTATATATAATATAGTGAGTATGAGTATAGCAGTATTCTTTAAATATTATAAATAAGTTTTAGATTTGAGAAATTGGTAATTAAGTTCTTAAAACTGCATCAGCAGCGTGTGTTAACTATTTCGGCCTTGAGAGTGGACCACTATAAGAACTTTATTTTTTAATTAACACTGTAATTAAGGTGCACCATATTATAGGGACATATAAACAGATTCACATAAAATTCCAATCATGTCGTATTGATTTTATGAAGCTGTTCTGCTCAAAACTTTTGGCGAAGGGGATTATAGGGACTTCCCCAGAATCTCGAGAGAATTCATCTCTGCTCGACTGCAATATTTTTTAAAAGTTTTTCTGTCCCTGTTTTTGAAATTATTGTCCAAATTATACATAAGCTTTTGACTTCGTTAATTAGTCCAAAACGGTTCGTCTATAATTTCGAACTATAATGTTTTAAGAATTTGTCTATCGAATTGCTTAATTTATTAAACGAATTATGTCTCCTACTCATTATCTAACTGTGTATCTCCTCACGTAGCGTTGCAAAATTAAATAATTAAATTAAATTAAGTAAATTAAGTAAATTAAGTTTGTTTTTGTTTGTTGCAATTCCCCAGGAGGGGAGGGCAAGCCGAAGACCGGTTCCTTGGGGAAAGGAGGGTCTGTGAGCTTTAAATGGCGAATGGAATGAGAGGAGGGATGCGGAGGGAAACCTTTGTGGTACATTCAAATTCCATCGTCTGCATGACTGCCTGTACATTTTTGCATTCAGGTTTTCCCTTGTTTTACTGTTGAATTTACTCTCTCCTCTCCTCGACTATGTTTTATCATGTCTGCCTGTGTTAGTTAGTTAGGAACTTTTGTTCGTGAATTGTTGCTAAACTGTTGACTGTTGTTGGTGGTTAAATAGTTATTAGTAATTTTACTATTATTATTCTTCGGATTCCGAATCTGAAATCCGATGCTGCATGTTCCGGCTGAATAGTTCTGCCCGAGATTCTCCTGCCTTGCCCAGTTTTACATTTTTGCATTAGTAACTTAGAATGTTTTTTAGTGAAGTTCGGAAATTGCATGAACAGTTACTTCATTGTTAATTTACCACACATTGAATATTGTGTGGTTTGTTTTGTTTTCACCTGTAACTTTTGCCAAGAATAAGTGCATTACTGATCTAAGTTTTTTTGTCATTGATTGACTGGTGTTTTGCAAAATCAAATCTGTCCTCTGTCTGTGCTGTTGACGGTGAGCTGACATCCAGCATCCAGTATCAAACAGCATGGGAGGTAAGTACTTTCTAATTAATGTTTAATTATAATTATTAATCATTATAATTTACTCAGCATAGTCAGTTCGTGTTATCCTGATATATAATTTGTATTTTTAATTGAATACAATGTTTTTGTGTTGGTGGTGGTCATCCACACTACCAACTGTGATGAATGAACTACGGTTGATGACGGCTGATGCTGATTCACTCATATTCAAGCTTATTTCTATGAAGGAAGAGCACTGAATTGCAATACTTGACATATGCTTTTGAGTCATCATTTAATTCATGCTCTTAAGTAAACATGTTTTCGTTAAATTTAGATGACGGGAAAACCACGGACGCGATTGGTATAGCTCATGGTAGAGAAAAGAGAGCAAGAAAGTCAAATTCAGGTCGAGATGCTGCATTTGAAAAATTAAAAAATTTAAGGACAAAGGGAGTTAAAAATAAATTTGAGGTAATAAAGGATTTCATGTGATATTTATTATTAAACAGCTTTATTCATTATTGTTTACTGTGGCTTAGAAATTAGTGTGGAATATTATATGCTTACTGATACATGAAGCTGATGACTGATTATGAATCGCCGCAATACTTTGCTTATGTAAGCCATACGAATAGAAAAATTCATTATTTATTTTTATTACAGGTTTCAGAACTGAAAAATGTGTACGATATTGTGGACGAAAAAGAATATTCTGAGATTGTCCAGAAAAGACAAGCCGAAGAGTTTGTTATTGACGATGGTATATTCTAAATATTTTTTTAGGCATTTCTGTCATTGCTTATGCAGTTAGTAGTTAAATATTTTGGAAGGATCACTATTAATGCTTACATATTAGATGTGATGCATAAATAATTTTAATTTTGTAAATCATCATAGGATCCGGTTATCGTGAAGACGGCCGTGAAATGTTCGACGATGACATTGCTGAAGCCGAAGAGGCTAGTCATAGTCGTCGAAAATCGAGACCCAAACCGAAGTTATCAAAGACAGAAAGGGATGAGGCAAAGGCGGAAAAAGATTCGCATAAAGCAAATTACCAGAATATCCGCGATATGTTTTCTAACATGTCAGGGAAACGAAAACGTGAAACTCAGCCTACCGTTGATAAGGATGAACTTCTCAAAGATCTCATGGCTGAATTAGAAAACGATAATAAAAAGTCTGGGCCTTCTTCCAGTGATAAAATTATGCAGAAAATTGCCATGCCTGGCTGCCAGCCTCTTTCTGTTCCTAAGCCTAAATTTAAGTCAGAGCTGAAAAAGTTTAAACCCTGGAATGGTGCTGCAAGTAGCTCAGGAATGAGTTCTATGAATAAAAAGGTATGCACTACCATTGACTGGAAGTTATTAGCTGCTTCCTTGGGAATTCTTTAATTATTTTAGCTGCAGTTCTGAGGACCACTAGCTCAACTAGTTTAATAGTAGTAGTAGTATTAGGAGTCTTCGTCATAAACAAGAAATTATAGTTATATCACAAGATTTTTTCATTTACATATAATTTCTAATAAAATAGCCTTGCCTAATCGTTTATTGTTTAGTTTAGTGAAAAATTGTGTTTGTGTATTATAACAACAATTTGCTCTACAGGAATATGCATCTACAGCTTTTGGTTATCAGTCAAGTCCAAGTCAACCCAAAACAAAGGAAAAGAATGGTTCTGCTTCCACTTCGAAAGATTATGCATCTCCCTCAAGCCCCATACCTTTCGATGCGTTTGACGATGATGTATGAAATAAATGAGTTCTTTGTGTGTATTTAATTTGATATCTTTATTGTTAACTAACACGTCTCACTGTAACTTCTTTAAATACAATAGTTCGATGACATGGACTTTTCCAATCATTTTGATCCTGAACCAGTTGAAGTTAAAAAAGATCCAACTCCAGCCGCTAAAATGCCGCCTGTTGAACCACTACATAAATTCGGATCATCTAATGGCTCAGCTAAACCTAATGTAGTACAGACTTCGAATGCGAAATCAGTCAAAGAACCTGCTGTAGCAACAGATAGTCCTGTTTCTATTAAGGTAGGTACAAAAAACGCAATTAATGATGACTGTTATTTGGGTATCTGATTTATGCTTTGGTTGTAGTATATAGAGTATAGAGCTATATTTTTAAACCTATATGATGACTGGTTATCGGTTATGTACATGATAATAATAATTTTTAATGTAGATTGAGAATGACACGAGTAAGCTTGATATGATTGACGATATTGCTCAATATTTGAATGATGGCCCTTCTACAGATCAGGTTTGTCAATGTAACGATTTACTATGCAATTTTTACTTGCTTTTTGCATGTTTACACAGTTACGAACAGAGAAGAAACCTGGCTGCGTATACATTATAAACGTAGTTAGAGTTACTATTTTAGAATTTACTGTGTTTATTTTAAGTCCTTTGGGCTGTCCTCGTTTGAGGACAGTGTCAAGTTTATTTTTAGTAAAGTTGTTTTTCTCTCTAGGAAGAGGAAGGCGTGGATACATGTAGCTCTAGTTCGGCTCCTTCAATGGTTAACGATGAGCCAAATGGGGGAAAGGTAAGTATTTGGTTCTCTTTGTTGTTAGCTGTCGTTTTGATTAATTTATTTTCCCAATCTAAGCTTTAAAAATAATTTTATCAAGCAGTTATTTGTATTATATTATATTATAGATGTTGAACTTTTATTGGCTGGATATGTTTGAAGAGCCAAAGAATCCTGGGGTTATGTTTCTATTCGGGAAAGTGAAATCTCCAGCACCTGGTCAAGGCTATTCAAGTTGTTGTGTTGTCGTTAAAAACCTTACACGCCGAGTTTTCCTTCTTCCTCGAAACTCAGTTAGTCATAGTAGTAATTTCTAATCATGATTTTTATTATACTTTTTGATTTTGTCTGTGTTAAATATCTACTTTACTTTATTCTACTCTACTATATAAAGTTCTTATGAAGTGTTAAAAATTTCGATAATTTCAGAAAGATGATGGAAGTCCGGTAGAACTTCAAGACGTCTACAGCGAGTTTGAAGATGTTATTTCTCGTAAATACAAAATTACATCGTTCAAAAGCAGGAAGGTGAATAAGAAGTACTGCTTTGACTTAAAAGATGTTCCAGCTGCTGCCGATTACTTGGAAATAAGATACTCGGTACGTATTCAGATTCAGGGCTTCATTGTAAACAGAAATAGTTTCAATTTCCCAAAACAATAGGCAAAATTAGGAATGTACAACCTTGCTGTGACCAAAATGCATCACACAGCAGTAATGCATTTTAAGTGTTATTTTTATTGGTTTTTGTGTCATTTAAAATTCAATATATTTAAATATAGGGAATGCTTCCACCTTTGCCTCAAGATTTGAAAGGGGAAACATTTTCAAGAGCATTAGGGACGAATAATCCATTAATGGAAACATTTTTAATGGAGAAAAAACTGAAGGGACCTGGGTGGCTTCAGATTTCTAATTGTGAAACGGTTTTGGGGGAAAAACAGCAGTCTTGGAGTAAATTTGAGGCAGGAGAAAATAAAATATAATTTGTTTTGTCATATAGTTTGCTCGGTTTTTAATTATATGCTGTAATATAAGTACATACTAATTTATTCTTAATTTTGCAAATAACAGTTCAGTTGTGATGTATCCGACGTAAGAATTCATCCTCACGGACAAAATTTACCACCCCCAACGCTCGTTCTCGTTTCTCTTAATATTCAGTCTGTTAACGATGCATCTTCAAAGAAGGATTCTATTATCTTTGCTGGGGTTGCAGTTAATAAAAACTTTTTGCTTCAGTCACCGTTACCACCTACTGGGATCTATCATGACTTCTTCTGCTGTAAGAAAAAGTTTTTAAAAAAACCTAATTCTAACATGTTATGCAGTGTTTAAAAAGCCTTGTAAGTCTTTAAAAATTATTCTATACGAAAATTAAATATTGATCAAATCCTTATTTTATTTTTCTTATTTCCATTACAGTGTTAAATAAACCACCGGGTGAAATCTGGCCGTTTGACATGGAGCGCGTAGTGAACAAACGAACTTCAAAGATGGATAGTGAGCGAAGTATGCTTGGCTGTCTTCTCGCCAAATTGCATCAGTTGGATCCTGATGTGTACGTGGGTCACGATTTGAACTTTGAACTTCTCATGCTTCAACTCTTGCATTTTAAAGTTCCTCACTGGTCAAGAATTGGCCGGCTGAAACGCTCCACTCCTGTTACAAAGGTAATTCTTACAAGCAAACCCGTGGTGTTGAATTAATGAAGAAAAAGTATTTAATTTTCCTACACTATAGTTATTAAATGCATGAAATTTATGTGTTAGGATGTGATACTAATAAAAGGGAAGAACATCAGTAGCTTCAAGTTTTTATTGAATTTTTACGTTATAGAATAATAAAATGCTGGATTTCAAAGCTGCATTAGCAGGCCGCCTTCTCTGTGATGTAAAAATATCTGCTATGGAGCTGATCCGTGCAAGATCCTATGATCTGCCTAGTTTAGGAGTTCAAGTACTTGGTATGAAAGAAGATCAAATCGGAACACTGACAGGACCAGAGATGAAGCAATTATTTAATTCGTCTGAAGGCTTAAGAAGTTTTGTTAATTGGGGGATGCAGCATTGTGTTTTGAATATTCGACTAATTAATGAACTACAAGTCATGCCACTAGCAGTTCAAATAACTACAATTGCTGGAAATACATTGTCTCGTACACTTCTTGGTGGTCGATCTGAACGAAATGAATATCTCCTTCTGCATGCATTCGGTGCAAAAGACTATATTGTACCGGATAAATTCAAGCCATTTACGAGCAAATTTGTAAAAAAAGAGATTCAAGAGGATGCTCAAGACGGGGAAACTCAAGGCGGGGCGGATGAGACTGCTGAAGGAGATAGCAAATCAAAAGAGAAAGCTAGTGGAAAAAGCAGTGGTCCTTCATACAGTGGCGGTTTAGTTTTAGCACCCAAAAAAGGTTTTTACGATGATTATATTGTTCTCATGGATTTCAATTCACTATATCCGTCCATCATTCAAGAATTCAATGTTTGCTTCACCACGAATGTTTGTAATGAGGAGTGTGAAACGGAGGATGAGAGTAAACGTGGAATTTTGCCCGAGGAAATTCGTAAATTGGTGGAGAGTCGTAAACAAGTTAAGGGCTTGATGAAAGGACAGAACGTTTCTCAAGACTTGATGAGACAGTATGATATCAGGCAGAAGGCGTTGAAACTGACGGCCAATTCTATGTACGGTTGTTTGGGCTTCCGTTTGTCTCGGTTTTATGCCAAGGAACTTGCTGCGTATATTACAGGTTTGTAATAGTTATACACTAGATGCTTGTTCCTTTTATTTACTTGGGTAATTATGTATCTTGTTTTAGATCTTTTATTTAATACGACAACGGCATGGTCCGTAACATCTGCCTGCATACTCTTTTTAATTCTATAATGAAGAATCTTATTTTTATTTTACGACCCCGAAATTCCAATTAGCAAACTAGCAATTTTTCATTTAAACAAAATGCAATCAGTCAATGTGGTTGTAAGTGCCGTTGCTGAAGAATTAAAACAAGCCCATGCAGTTTTATTTATCATTAATTTTAGTAAAGAATTTTTTAAATGTTTATGAAACTGTGGTGGGTCATTGAGACCAAACAACGCAAAATGCAATGGGATTGCTTTGGATCTGCACTATTTAAAGGCAGCCTGAGTTTTGTAGATACGCCTTTTCGGAATTGGCGTGTACCATGTGAAACCATTCCCTTGTTAGTATTTGCATTGTACAAATAAATAAAAGTGTTACACCGGTATGTATAGGTGGTTTCATTGGCTTTTTTTATTTTCCTCAGCATGAAGGCTGAAGCTGAAACTAGTGACTCAGACCTGTTCATGCTCTTTTAAGCTGAAGTATAAAAACTTAAAGTATCATTATTTGTATTCATTACTTTATTCTTATTCAACGTCAATAATGCAGGTAAAGGCAGAGATATTTTACTGAAGACGAAAGATTCTGTTGAGAAAATGGGCTTTGAAGTTATCTATGGAGACACAGACTCTCTCATGATCAACTCCCACGCACAAGATCTTGCGAAGGTGTTTCAAATAGGAAATAAAATAAAGACTGAAATAAATCGGACGTATAAATTGCTGGAATTAGAAATTGATGGAATTTTCCGTTTCCTCCTCCTTCTCAAGAAGAAAAAATATGCTGCTTTGGTTTGTAATCCTAAATTGAATGGAGGTAATTTTAATTTTAACAACGCGTTGTATTTATGTGTGTACCTTCCTATTATTAAAAATTGAAATTGAATATTTATGTTATAATTTGAGATGTACATAATCACATTTCTAAGATCTTAGCTAAACTAGTAATAAAAGTTAAAGTTAAATATCATATATAAAACCCTAAAACCTAATTCTTTTTACGTTTTCAGAGCATGAGTACGTGATGGAATTGAAAGGGTTAGATATTGTTCGTCGTGACTGGGCACCAGTTGGGGCTACAACAGCAAAATCCTGTTTAAATGAAATTATGAGTGAACAGCCTCTGGATGACAAAATATACAAAGTTTGTAATATCCTTAGTGAAATATCAGTGAAGTTACGGGAAGGTCAGGTGGACCCCAAGGATCTTCTTATAACTAAACAGTTAGCAAAGAATCCGGAAGAGTATAAGGCTGCTCAAGGACTCTATCATGTTCAGGTCGCTCTCCGTATGAACGAGAGTGGGACGATCTCCAAGAAATTTCGGAATGGGGATACAGTATCTTATCTGTTCTGTACGGATGGACTGCCACATCATCTGACGGAATTGAGTAAACCCATCCTAGTGAAGAAAGAGGAAGTAAACGCGGAAGGGGTTATAAAAGAAGTTGTGGAAGAGAAAATGCTCGTACCGGATCCAGAGTATTACTTAGCTCACCAAGTTCATCCCGTTGTTTCACGTATTTGTGATCCTATTCCTGGCTTGGATCCTGCTCGTATTGCGGAGTCTTTAGGTAACACACATACTTCATTAGTTTTGCAATGTTATTTTTTTTAATGTTTTTAGTTTCGCGTCCATGTTTTTGACGTTATTTATTTTTGATATTTTTTAAATATGTATTTCTAATTTATTACTAGTAATTATGCCCTGTTTTTGTAGCGTATGGGTATGAAGTTGATTTTATTTAGAGGGCTATGAGTTAACAATTTTTCTTTATATTTTTAAGGATTGGACTCCACATCGTATAAGCGAAAGAGAACAGCAGATGAAAATCAAGAAGACAGATATTTGGGTCGCCAGACGGAGGCAGAGAAGTATGTGCAATGCGAGAAATTTAAAATTAATTGTGTACATTGCAACACAACAATAAGTCTTCAGGCTGCAGTATTCGACTTGGTAATTTAGTAATATTTGAAAATTATGAAAATTTGAATCCAATGTTATTATATTATTATTTTAGTATTGTAGTTTTAAATAGAAATTGTTTGTAAAACAAGTTAAATTTTGAATATCTAAGATATAGACTGTGCATTCATTTGATGGGGTTAATTTAATCCCCAACCATTCACTCTGCTTGTTTCTAATATTTTTATTCAGTTTGAGTTCATTTTTTAATTTTCTATAAAATACTAATTATATTTTCAGAATGGCTCCCCGGAATTTTCTCTGTTCACCTGTCCAAACTCTGAATGTAAAAAGACTCCATGGAGTAGTATGGGGAAGCTCAAGAACAAATTAACCTTGCTTATGCGGAAGTACATTAACAAATATTACAAGGTAATTGAATTAGTCTACGTATTTTAGGAATATTTGTATTGTAGTGCTTACCATACTACTAATTTTTAATTTAATTCATAATTACAAGGTTTCTATGTATTTAATTTATTGCTGGATTTTTGCAAAATTAAAGTTTATATATTTGATGTATGTTGAATCAGTCTGAATTTTGTTTCTACAGAATTTGTTTGTATGCGAAGATCCAAGCTGTACTAACGTATCCAGCACGATTCCGTTGTACCTTGAGCGAGGTTTCCCAATTTGTGCCTGCAAACAAGCTCTGATGTACAAAGACTATCCAGACTCGGCACTTTATAAGCAGCTCAACTACCTTACCTTCGTCTTTGATCTTAATAAGGGCATAGAAGAACTAAAGAAGGATGACAAAGGTTTGTATAAGTAGTAATAGATTACATTATGTATGAAGTGTAGATAACCAATTTTGTAATAATTAATAGTGAATCTTGAACCTTGAACGTCAAGTAGAGTAGTTTGTTAATGGTAGAATCGGTAGACATTTTAAAATTATTATTAAAGTGCTAGTTGTACATGTCGTTATTTTACTTTTTAGCGGAAATGAAAAGGCGTCTGCATGGAATGAAAGATAAAAATGGAAAAACTGAAACCGAGTCCGCTTATCAAGAATTACATCGCTTTGTCATGAGAACCTTGAACTCTTCCGCTTACTCAGATATTAATCTGAAACAAATCTTCAGCATTCTTCCAAAGAGGAAAGTTGTGAATAATTCAGGCTAAGGTAATTTATAGACCACTATAAGCTGTAGGCTAGGATACATATTATACAATTTGAGTTAAGAAGAATGTTGATTCTGAGTGCCTTCTGATTCGCTTCTACATCTACGACTACCACATACTTTTCAAGTTATATTTTTAATCTTAATTTACATATTTTGTGCCTCTATGAGTTCGGTTGATTATACATAATTATAATATAGGTACAGACTTACCAAAATAAGCCTTCAGGCTCAAGTTTGTAATTTTGCATGCTACACTTTTACCCACTCAAATTCAGCATTCTTGAATGCTGTAGTGATTTCGTTTCGTGTTTTAAAGTTACATAGTTTGAGCTAACTTTGATTGCAATCGCCGCTCTGTAAATGAAATCATGTGTAGTAGTAGATATGGGTATGCATGTTAGGTTTTTTTAATGAGCTGGGAGGGCTCCTCCATCGTCACCGTATAA
>JAQFZE010002251.1:0-15066 GCA_034695245.1 Dicyrtomina saundersi | reverse complement strand
ATTTTCCAAATTTTAAGGGATACACTCACACTTTACAAAAACGATCCCTCAAAAATACCACATCTAATGCAAAAAATCCGGCGCTTCGCGCCGGATTTGTCGACCGGGGGCCCGAAGTAGATGCTGAGCAAACAGCGCATATTTGCTTTTACAAACGAGTAGCACCCTACTGTAACAACGGTTAATTTGCTACTACGCCAAGTTCATCCTTTAACTTTTTTTTAAATCTCGGACTAAATGTTAAGCTGTAGTACAAGGCACAATCTTTAAAGTGCTTAAAGGTCCCGATTAACGCAGATGAGTGCAAATCCCAAGTTTTTAATAGTTCATATCTACTCGTGGACAAGGCCAACTCGAGACTCAAGTTTATGAAATTCACTTGGAGAACGTATCTGATAATGATGTTTCAGAATCTTAAGCACACTAAATCAATAATTACTAATCAATTTTATTACGTACCTAAACTTGCGAGATGTTCTAAATACATCTTGTGGAATTATAACAAACGAACAGAATATGAAATATATTGAACGAAAAAATATTCCAAAATTTGATGAGCATATCAGCAGTAGCAGTCAGGACAAATTGAACTCAGGCAGAAAATTTAGCCATGCAAAAATGTATTTTGTGACGTTTGAAGGTCCTTGAGGAATTCAAGAAGTCTGAGCCCCAATCCGTGGCTTTCTTGTCTCTAGTAGTGCTTACAATATGAAAATATGCATACATAAATGTTTAAGCTCGAAGAATATCACTGTGAATGTAATGAAAATTAGTTATTATTAACTAGTTGTTGTGTAAAAAAAAATAACGCACCATGGCTATGATGGGACTACATTAAACAGAGTGTATTTGCTTGCATGAGCCAGGCAGCTGTAAATGTACTTCTCTGGGGTCCACGATTTAATGATTGCATCTTCCAAACCAGAGGACACGATGAGTATAAATGGGTCGATACTGCATTATTGGGAGCTATGTGACCTAAAAAAGTGAATAAAATGAAATTGCTATAAAAACTGAGTGAGTACTAACAACTTGCATTTTGTTAACATTTAACTTGAACAAAAGTAGCAGATACTCATAAGTTAAAACTTTTTATGCAACAAAAATTGGTTACTTCCACATGTAAGTTCAAGCAACGTCGACTTTAACAAGAAAACTGTACTAAAGCTTTATTTGTCAAGAATAATAATAATATACTGCTAAAAAAAGCATACGGCAACAACATATGAATATGACTTTCTAAATTGTTACTGCAACAATTCAAATATTATTAATAAATTATTTTAGTTAATAAATGTTAAACTATATAGATTGAAACGTAAAAACTTACATGAGTGGTAAAGCTTTTGAACTTACAAACGTACATGAAGAGAAGTTCTGCGTATCGTGTAAACCTGCCAACTTGGAAAACCAGTTTGTATGAAACAGTGTTGTAAGGCCTGGTACAATGGCTGCAGCTCTAAAAAAAGAAAACAAAAAAGCCCAACCACAACACAAACATGATTAAATTCAATGCCTGTGTAGGGTTGTTGTGAAGGCAAGGCAACCTGTAGGAGACCGGGAAGACTGCCTTGGCTTCACAGCCGAAAATGACCACGTTGCTACGTTTTGGGTATTTGTTGTCTTATATTAAATCTAAATTTATTTATCAGGCAATAAATAATAACCAAGGATAAATTATCTGTTAAATCAAACTTGTAATTTTAAATGTTGTATGACTTAAGGCTTAATCCACAAAATAAATAAATTATATTATCAAGCGATAACAATTTAGTGCTCAATGTATGAAACAATCGTAAAAAATATTAAGCTTTAAATGCGCAAACAATTACTGTTAAACGTATCAACATGGTCATTGGTTGTTCCCACCTAAACCCACTCCTGAACCCAAACTAACCTAACCCCATGCAAACCAAAACCCCCGGTCTCCGTAACTTGGTTTTTTTATTAGTATGGTTTGGTAAATAGTAATGGCTTGCATAGAGTATTTTTGAATCATATCCTATTATAATGCAAATTATATATCATATTAATAGACCTTTTACGCGTGATTATTTTGTTTAGGTTTTAAATTTAGTTATCCTGATACATTGAATAATATGAAAATACCAAAATAGACAATTTACTTGTTATGAAATTATGCGGAGCTAACCAAATAAAAACAAACTAACATGCGTCGTCTAGTGACAAAAAAAAACAATGATTTAGTGTTTTTATACACTATTGTGATGTAGTTTTTTCCAAAATATGAGTGCAAATATGTATTTATGCTATTTAAAAATGTGCATACATTTGATTAAATTGGAATAAAATAAAATATTATTTATGCTTTATTTTGATAGTTTAAGCATATATTAAGTTAATATTTAAATATTTAAAAATCTTTAGAACGTATACAAAATAAAAATTAATAAAAATATCTTAGGGAGTACCAAATATAATAGTACAAAATACTAATGAGTACAAAATATAAATATTCTTAAATATGCTACTAAATTAAAAAATCAACAAACGCATAAAATCATAATTCAAAAATGTAAAAGTTAAGAATAAATAATTTAAAAAAAATATTTTTGTAGCTTAGTTATTCGTGTCGTATTGAAATAATCATCGGGCGATGGTAACTAAAACCAGATTCTGTAAATTGGGCTTCAATATTGTTGTCATTGGTGACACAATAGTCAATTAGAGTACCGCTATTGTTTGAAGATGTTTCTCTTGGTAGTGCAGTAACTAAGCCTTTTTGAAGAAGCCTAGCTAAAAATGCGTTTGATGCAACATGATTAGCATTTACGTTAAAGTCGCCAACGACGAGTATACGCTGCTCTGGAAACTTGCTCAATGCTATAACAATCATTTCTTGAAACAATCCTAAGCTCATTCGAGGTGATTTGTATCCTAGTATTATTATTAGGCTAGCTAGTTTCAAAACAACTATTTCAGCATGTTCACATTTACAGTTGGACTGTATTGAATATTCAACTGAAATATTAACTTCAGGTTTAGCAAAAACTAACAATCCAGTTGAATTTCTTCTATCACCTGAAGAGTGAAGTATGTACTTGCATCTGTAATTCGGCATTTCACACATGTCGCCAGGCTTGATTTTTGGCTCAGCGAAAAGCAAGACATCGCATTGAGTGTATAATTCGTTAGTTTGAATACTATTCCTATGCAGCAAAAACGACTGCACGTTATGATACATAATTTTTCTTCTTGTAGCACACGTTTGAGGAATATCAGCTGAGTTAAAGCTTATATTTGAGTAGGTTCGTAAACGGGCTAACTCAGTTTCAACTGGATCGTCCATCCGTGGATTTCGTGGTGGCAGGAACTTTCCATCAAAGTATAGGCCTTCTAACGTAGTGACTCTAGAACACGCTACGTAAAGCTGTTGTCTGTCTACACTTGCACATGTTTTGATAACCACAGAATCGTAGGTCATTCCCTGAGCTTTCCAAAACGTTAGAGCGTGCGCAGGCACAACAGGAAACTGGCGACGGTTTACAGATGAATTGTTACTTGGCCACCTGTGTATTTCCCTTACAATTGGTGATATTGGTGTTAAAACACCTTGCAGGTTAAACATACGACGGGTTTTATTTCCAACATCTAAATCTTTAAAATCCATTAAAAGCAGCATTGGTGTTTTTGGCATTCGAGGATTGTGTTGCGATCCAAATTTAATATCCATTAGGACACCAGTAGCTCCATTGACAAGTCCATCTGATGTATCTAAGTTGTTTGTGACCATATATTTTGCTCCAATTTTTAGTACAAGTACCCTTGGAAGTCCCAGCGTATCTCGGATGGACTTTTGCTGGGCTGCTTTAAGAATTGCAGATTTTGATGTCAATGATGTTGCTCCGTTAACCATGTCTGTGGCTTCAGAAATAACTGCTTCAGTTTGCAAATTATTAAGAAATATGGTGTTGTACATGTCTACACTTGAATTTGAGTTAAACAGTCTAATTGTCTCCGCTGGTGGATGTAAATTATCTGATATTTCTCTTGATTCAAACATGCCCACCTCATTAGGTGTTAGATTGCCAATAGCTAAATTATTTAGTGCTTGAGCAAAAACTGCATTATTTTGTCTCATTATTTGGGTAAGTTCAAAATATTTAAAGAGTTGCCAAGGATATGCTCCTGCAATCACACTTACGTCATCTTTGTTTGCTTGAAAAACGTAACTTCCTCCAACGGGTCTAGAATTACAATTTAGTGTTATATTTTATAATTTTGTCAACCTAATGCTTTAAATATTCAAGAAATAGGTTTAGTATAAGGTACAACTATGATAAAAATGATTTTATTCCAACCTGAGTTGATGAAGGTCACCAAAGCATATACAATATTTGCCTCCAAATGGCTCCGTGGTATCAAAGATTTGTTGCAGACGCGAATCAATAAATTGTAGCATTCTGGAACTGCACATACTGACTTCGTCCATTATAATAAGTTTGACATTTTGTAGATTAGTTCGAAGTGTGTTTAACTTGCTAAAATCCAATGGTCCTAACTTTTTTTGATTGAGCGGTAAGGAAAACGCAGCATGCAAAGTCACACCTTTGATATGAAATGCAGCCTTGCCAGTTGGAGCACACAATAAAACTGGTGATAGTAATGGATTAGTGCCTGCAATTGATAGCTGATGTCTTATAAGCCACTGCACAATTGTTTTTATAAGATGTGTCTTCCCAACGCCTGCTCCTCCTGCTACAAATTCATACATGTTTTTAGAACATGAAGAAACGTTTCGCATAACGTGAGTGAAATACTGGCGCTGTTTGGAGTTTAATGAGTTAGCAAGTTCTATATAAGTGCTATCAGCAACTCTTGAAGGAACTGGAAATTGACCTAGCGTTGCCTCTGTGCTTGACTGATTTTGAAACGAGTCAACTGTTGTTGTTGTGTCAAAGAATGGTCTATACTCGTCATCAATAATAACTGGCAATTCCATTACGTCATCGTCATCAGCAAGCAGTGCGGCCGCTTCTCTTTCGATCATAACATCAAGGCAGTTTGAAGGTTGAAATTCGACTTTGTTTTTATGGATTTGTTCACTGTTTTTATTATAAATGTTTTCACAGTTTTGTTTCAAAAGGTCAGAATCCTCATTTCTCCAAGGCCAGTACAGCATGCATTGCTCTCGATAATAATTAGCTGATTCAGAATGATGAGAATAATTTCTAAACCGAATGATTTTAGCTTTGATTCTCCGACGCACATATCCTTTATTTTGTTTTAACTTTAAATATCTGCTACAAAACTCGTTGGTTTGTCCAAATGCATTAGGAAAACTGCTGCTTACATTTTCGTCTTCAGTAGTGTCATTACTCACTTTAGTTGGAATTCTTGTTACATATTCATACCAAGCGCTGAATGAGGCAAGACAAGTTTCGTCAAGGTCGTCAGGCCGATGCATGTAATGATTTAAAATATTTGGCACTGCAATATCAACTGAATCTGGGTCAAGTTTAGCAAGTTCAGAATCTGATTTAATTAAAAAAACTCTATCTTCTGGAGCAGACGTGGGGACAAATATGTCTGCTCTGCTGCTCAGAACCATTTGCATTCCTAAGACGCCATAGGCTGCTTCTTGAGCTGATACTTCTGTTCCATTAGTTATACAATTTCCAAATTTTCTTAGCTTTTCTCTTATGCTCAAATTTCCAAGTCGTATGTCTTCTGCAGCTTCACGTATAAGCTTAGAAACTCCGCGGCAAGACTTGTTTATGTATTGCACTACATACTTGGCGCAGGCATACGCATCAAGAATAAACTGAATATCCATGTTTGCCTTCCAAGCATCTTCTATACGACAATTGTAGGCATTAATATATGCAGAACCTGGATTTCGTTTCAAAAACACGGTACTGTGCCTTATGCTTGACTTTATTGCGTTCATATAGTCCGTCTCAGTCAATTCCAAGTGTTCCAGAAACTGATCAAATTCTATTTCAAGTCTTTGCTGTCTTACTATTACAAGAAACGATTTTAATTTTTC
The DNA here is from genome assembly GCA_034695245.1 of Dicyrtomina saundersi. NCBI lineage: Eukaryota > Metazoa > Arthropoda > Collembola > Symphypleona > Dicyrtomidae > Dicyrtomina > Dicyrtomina saundersi. The sequence goes on along the minus strand of JAQFZE010002251.1, from coordinate 9,056 downwards.
CAAATTCTGTTTATCAAGAAGCTGAGCATCTTTGTTTCGCTCACTGTGTGGCTCCAAAATTACAGTTTGTCGCATCGGAGGCACTGGTATTCCAAATCTGCAAACTTTGCCACTTCTAGATTTTTTCCAACATGTGAAACTATGCCTGTGACTTTGATAAGTTGCTAGAATTTCGTCGTTTTCACATGTTACAAAACGATCAATAAACCGTGAGCAAATTTGAAAACTTTGTTTATCCTGCGGATCAAAAACGGGAGCATTTTTCAGCCAAAGTATCATGTGGACCTAAAATGCGTGAGCAAAACAGATAAAAAATGCAATTAAAATTGACTCGACAACTGTTTATATGAAAAAGGGCTATTGACAAAGAAAATCGCAGACTCAGTGTGGTTTAATAAATAAGTGTAGGCCCAATAACTTTATCTTACATGAGGCGACCCACGGTGTTGAAATTCTATGCGCCAATAGAAATCAAGAATTGCAAACTCTTCAAATATAGCACCGGAGGCAAATAAATGATTGTAAAGGCTACGAAATCTATGGTCAAAGTATCTAATTAAGATCACAAAAAAATGAAAAAAAAACAGAATAAATTATCACAAACACGAGGTACACACATAAAGGCAAACGTTAACTTATTTTGTTAAATGTCACCTTGCACATGTTACTGGATCGCGTCTTATGTACGCATTTCGTTCAGCTAACGACATTTGAACTACGTCAGTTTCGGTGAGAGCTTTGTTGTCTAAAACGTTTGCAAGGATTATGATTAATTCCTGCCAGCGCGATTCAGCGGCACTTAATGTAACAAAGAACGTTGGCATTCCAAGTTGTCGAATCATTGCAAGAACCTTCTTTTGCTGCTTCTCCCAGTAAGCTGGTGAAGACTTAATTCCACGCAGAAATTTGTAGCCATCGTCATGCTGAATAAGGTTATTGACATATTCAGAACGCAGCATATCTGCAGCTGTTGATGTTCCCATTTGTCTTTTTCTCAGGCTGATGTTAATCGCACTATGAATATTAATGATCTGAAGACGTTTGTACTGATAAAGCAAGTGCACTGGAGTACATGAACGTCTATCAAATCGTCTTGCCTCCGAACGAACTATGTCAGTGTACGACGCTTTACAGTGGGCTTCAATATGTCTTGGTTCGCCACCGTATATTGCTGGAAACGACAACAATTCGGCATTATCATCGGATAAAAGTGACATTGGAGTTTGGCCTTCTCCTGGTGCGTAGCGTATGCCTACGTTTAGATTTTCTTCATGCAACATTGTGACCTCTTCTGAGGGAAGCACTTCAGAATCATCTTCATTCGTGTCACTATTGTCTTCAAGAGCTGGTAATTCTTGACTTTGCTGAAAATTCGAAACTTTTTCAACTTGTTGTAGGTCTTCAGGGCTAGCAACAAATTGTTTTGTATCTGTTTCGTCTAGGTGTTCCCACTCTTCCGATAAAGCAATGTTTTCTTGTTGATACAGTGGAGTATTAACTAGATATTTTGCTGCCCTGTAAACGACATATGGTCGTATTGATTCGCAAAGATAAGGATGTGTGTAGGCCATTTTGCGCATAAACGCTAGCTGGATTGTGCTGCTTTCGGAGTAGGTGCGTGGTAATACCGTAGCTAAGTTATTTATTGGATTCCATATATTGACTATATTTCCACGAAGGCCGCATTGCTGATCTATTCCGAGTGAAATTATGATCATGAATGGTATTCGTGCTGCTACTAAACGCTCTTCCAGAACAGTTAAATTGCAAAGCTCTGGTGGTATAGGAGGATATGAAAACCCATTTGACATTGACAACTTAGGTATATTCCCTTGGTTTGAATGTTTGTAACAGGTCCTGCAAATCATACTAGGGTTTGAAGGAGCTAAGCTTATTTTTTCTGCAAATTCTTCAGTAAACTTTTTGCTAAAGTAGCAGACGTCAAAAGGACGAACTTGACGATAAAACCAGAGTCCTCCGCAGCAAGTGCAAACGTTACTTGGCCCGTGTTTAACTTCATATCTAAACTTTACAATTTCCAGCTCGTACGATTTTTGTTGGCAACGTAATTGACGCGCTGCATTTTTTTTATTGCTTTCATTAGTTCTGACTACTGGATTTGTTCTTGCTAGTGATCTTCGTTCTGCATCGACAACACGTTCTGATATGCGTATATCTGTAATTTGTCGTCGTAGTGCTCGGTGATGGGCATCTTTGATTTTTTCAGCACACCTGACATCTAGTATTTTACGTAAACATTTACGTCTTGTTGCGTCCTTAGCCTTTTCATTCGCTCTAAATGCAGTATTTTTTCTTGTTTCAGCATGACGAGTTGTATCTTTTACTTGTTCAGCTGCTCGTTTTTCAGCATTCATTCGGCTTAGCGTGCGACGGGCTTTATCCTTTAGTTTCTCAGCTAGTCGAAATACAACATTTTTACGTAATATGGCTTTACGTTTTGTCTCCTTACTTTGTTCATTGCTTTTTGCGTCTAAATTAGGAATTTCAGAAAATTGGTCTGAATCGTCTTCTATACTTGCTAGTGTATTTAGCGCAGCTGTATTCAATCGAATTCGTTTGCAGGAACTACTAAACTGCTCTTGCATACGTCCTGGTTTTCGTTTTCTTATTAAAGTGTTTCTTGTAACCTTGTATTGTTTTTCTTGACATCTGTACGACGGATTCAGTCTCTTAGATTGTAATCTGAGACGTTCAGTAGAACGTTTAATGTTTTGTCCATGAGGATCCGTGCGTCGCTGTTTTAACGCTTTTAAAATTGTTCGTTTGCTTTTTTTCTTCTGCTTAGGCATTTGAGCTGCGTGATAGCGATTTATTGGTTAAACTCATTTAGGCGACTTTACCTGAAAGGTAATAAACATATTGTTTGTAAACCGTGTAGTGAACTTAAGCATTAGGAACTGATATTGATGTGGAAATGTGCTAGCTTTTTATAAATGTTACATTATGTAAACTATGTAAGTTTGTATTACTCAACGCTTTTAATGCAACTTCATCTGCGTTTTTAATTGGTAATTTGAGTTAAATTATTATAAATAGGTCCTATAAAGTTTATTTAAATAAATAAATTCAAAAATTCATAATCATAAATTTTCTGCATGTCTACTAAGAGCTTTAAATTCTGTTAAACTATATATTGTGCTATACCTCTACGCTTTATGATTTTATTCTATATGCATTTCTAAATTTACAATATACAACACAAATTCAGTCACGTATTTCTAAAGAATAACTATGGATTTATAAAGAACATGCCATGTCGAGATGAATCATTCGACCTATAACATTAAATATAATCTTTTATAGAAAGCAAGAACCAAGCAGCTTGTGTAATTATTCACCTGTGTAAGGCGTTTAATATAGGTAAATATCACCAGCTTATTAAAACGCCTTGTGATAGATATAAGTTTACTTTATATTAAATTTAAATACTTTGTAATCATTTAAAAAACAGGGAGTTTGCTATTACTCTAGAAAAGTATATATCAGAACCTTAGAAACTAAATAAGCGAGTCCCGCCAGGTAGTGTTTTGGGGCAGAATTAACTTATCCTCTTTTTCAATGATATCACTAATGTATTAAAAGACTTTGGCTCATATGCTGACAATGCTGGTACGCTGTCCTTAGCCTTTACAACAGTTGTACTTAAGGAAGAAATATAAAGTACCCTGTGAATATTTCACAAATCGTGCTTTGATATTTCTACAGCTCCACATTTTGTGAAAACTGTCTAAATAGAATAAGGATCACCAAAGTTTTAACATACATAATTTTAGTACTATTAAATCTGACTCAAGCATTGTTAATAAATTAGTTGAATTTAAACACTGATGCATTCATTTTTATAATGATATGAAATCATACAAACATTCTGCCTATCTAATTAACAAAGAAATTTCAAAAAGGTTACAACTGGTTAGGCATAAACGCTTTATTTCGACTAAACTCATACCCGTACTATTTAATTGTCTTAAATTATGATATATAGATCATGGGCTACCTATTTGGAGTGCGGTACGTGACAATGGTCTGATGAAATGTCAAAGAAAAATATAGCAGTTTCTTAGATGTAATTATTTGAAAAACTATGTCTTCAATTTTATGTCTAGAAAATCATTAAGTATATCCCACAAAAATTTACTTACGAAGAAAATTGGGAATACCTATTTATATAAATTAATGTAAATATTAACTGTAGTCGAAAGATTAACAGCCATTACAGTGTCAATAACTCTAATTTTACTAGCTGAAGCTGAAACACTATCATGCTTATTAATAATTACTCAAGCAAGTAATAAATAGGTAATCCAGGCACAAATATTTTTAACAAATTCTACGAGACCAATTTTTTTAATGACACTGTCAACAGCTTTTACAATAGTGTGAGTTGCTAGCTATCTTTAACATAAAATGCCATCTAATATTCAAAGAGACCGTAGTGTAGGGTGAAAGTGCGTAATTGTGGCCAGATACATAAAAGTTGAACTTTCAAAAATAATAACTTGTGAACCAGAGTTCGCAGTGCAAAACCTAATGATTAGAATTGCTGGCTGAATCTCGCTGAGTAAGTGTTAAAATAATCGTGAATGGAAATTATAGTGCTTTCAAGATACACAAAGGTATGTAAAAAAAAGTCTAGATTTTTAAAAATCCTCTGAAGTTCCGTAATTGTGGCCAGGTGAGTCCTAATTGTGGCCATCCTTAATTTATGTATTTCACTATAACTTAACCACCCATTATGCTGATGCAGTAGTAGCTGATCATTTTCAAAGAAAACTGCACAACTTGTATCCATGGACAGCAACCAGCATATCTACATTTCTCATGCTAAAACTATCAGCTATCGGTCATATATAGATTAGGGGAAAATTCTAAGTTACCAAATGTTCACATCCGTCTAACGTTCTAACTAGCACGCACACTATAAGTTTGATTGTTTCATGCTTCACAATTACCAGTTTTCTTCCCACACAATCCTAGATTCGTTCAATTTCGTTATTTGAGTACTATGAAAGGGTCAAGTAGTCTCTTCATTTGCTACAATGCTAAACAACTTACGATGATTGAGCCTGTCGAAAAAATCTCAAATCACCAGGATTCGCCCAGGAACGATGAGAGTTTAACTGAAATCACTTTTGGTTTCTTTTTAATCCTAATGTTAATGTTCGATGAAAGAAACCGTGTAATTTAATACGTTTAGGCCCGGCAACAATAAGGAATCTGCAGTAGCCACAATTACAGCACGTCAATGAAAAATGGGCGATTTTTAGTTTTTCTGCTTTTTCGAAACAGGAAATTTCAGTCTTATTTTAGACTACTTACCTATTTTAGTTGCTCTTTAATCATAAAAACTTGGAACAGAAAAGTTACTGCCGTAGATTCGAATTAAATTTGAGCTTAGCTACTCTAAATATGAAAAATCAGAAAGTCCAGACCACCTTTGTCAATTTTGTTTAGCAACACTAATTTGATTTTGGCGCGCTAAATTTGAATGTAGCTAGTACACACCAGTATCTTTCTATGCCTTGAGATTAATTTTCTATATTGTTACATGTGCGTAAAATGTAGTTGGTGGACACAAACACGGCATGGCCACCATTAGGCACTCTCACCCTACATCATTTTTTCTGAAAAAAGCCAAATCAGCCAAATGAGCCAAATCATCATGACAGATTTTCATTCACCCTAAGTCATAGCTGTGAAGCTAGATACACCTGTATAACGGCTGTCTGCAGCTAAAAATGCAAGGACACGGTTTGGATTTTCCAACAAATTGAAAGGAAAGTGTTTAGATAGAAATAGTTTAGAAGAAAAATAAGGAAAAACTAATTTTATCTTACTCGATATATTAAGTTGCTTTACTGGTTACAAGTTACTTATAATATAGGAATTCAATACAAAGTATTGGTTATACTTTTGCAATCCGTGTAGTGTAAGGTTGTCTAATTGTGGCCGGTGTTTTAATTGTGGCAACCGGCTGTATATCTAATACGAGTCAATGTTTAACAAAATTGCAATTCTGATTGTGAGGTGTGGCTTCTTATATATTGATTCTGCAACTTTGAGTTTCAAAAGTGGTCAACTAATACGAATTTAATCCGCCGGCCACAATTAAGCTCCCTTACCTTATAACAAAATGAATGTAAAGTAAAGGACGCTCGTTAAGCCTAGTTTAGTGTTGTAACTTGTTCACAAACAACATTTGTTCTTATAATTTTTGATTATTCATCACATTTTCAAACGCAAACTAGCGAAATTTGATTTGGTACAATCAAAAAACGAATCACAGTCTGACAGCAACAAACAAGAATTAGCCTGGTTTTTCAGTCGTCTTTAACGAACGTTTTGTGAACAATTACAAACATTCACAATCAAAATCCACGATTATTAAAATGCATTGTACACAACTCAGTTTGTGCACAATCTCGTAACCAAAACTACAATATTCGGTAACAATTGTCAAAAAATTACAACATTCAGTCAGGGATCTTTGACCATTTTTCGTCGTTTTACGACGACTTTCAGATCGTACTTCAATCAGTCAAATTTTGACTGGTTCTGGTTGACTAAAACTTAAAGCAGTAGAATTTTAACTGGAAATGAGTTTTCCGTCGACTAAAAGTGGTCGAATAACAACTAAAAACAGTTTTTGAGTGTTCAAATGAACCTGACGCGCATACCTGTTACCCTGATGCGGGTGAATCCTTTAACACCACAAAAAGCGTACAAAAACTAGTGTTTTGATCTATGGGTTTTCAATTCTACTTTTCAGTTTGTGTACAGTAACAACGTAAAAATTACACTAACTTTACAACCATGAAACTCGTAAAATAAAGGGTGGCCCGATTTGTCTGTTCATTTAGGAAGAAAAACAGATGCAACGATATTGTTTTGTAATGAAATTTAAATAATTTAACAATAAGTCTATATAGCCCTGCTATATAGACTATTCAGTTGCATATAAAATGTATAGTACTGAATTATGGCGCAATAACTCATAGTTGTAGAGTGCGTCTATGTGATCAGGTTCATTTTTTTCCAACTTTGAAAATCTGTAACTTTTTTGGTGCTTGCTCTAAATTCACCTTGTATTAACCAAAATACTCGCCAGTTAATTCTCTATACATCTATTCCCTTAATTATGAACAAGGTAGACGAGAAATTTGAGAACTTGCAACACAATAATGACAATATATCAATATACATAGGGTATTCTTTGATAAGTGATAGCCAACTTTAGTAGGTGATAGCCAGTTTGACTTTAGTAAGTAATGACCAATTTCACTTCAGTGAGTGATCGCCAATTTCACTTTATTAAATGAAAGCCAGTTTGACTTTAGTAAGTGACAGTCAACAAAAAATTCTACTATTGACTATTGCATTAAAAATGTGCCCAGAACGTTGGAAAAGAGTACACAATAGTATTTATAGGTAATATTGTACATAAAATATATAATACAATTTATATAATATTATAAAATAAAATATTATCTTTCATTACGTCTGAAATATTGTGTATATAATTATTATGTGTAAAATTTCCCCTCTAAAAAACGAAATGTAAAGGAAGTAAAATATAATATGATTGTTTCCTACTACATAAATAAAATCATGATAATTGACTTTTCTTTTCATTCGTACACTACACGAATCACTTACTGAAGTTGGCCATCACTTACTAAAGTTGGCCATCACTTCCCGGCCTAGCCATCACTTATCAAAGAAACCCCTATACATAATCAATATTAAATAGCAATCACAATTACTTGGCTACTACATATACTGTATATCTTTTAATAATATGCAGGTCTCTAATAGTACGCTATACAGTTACTAGAGATGTAATTGTACGCGGGTCTATTTAACAATATTAAGTGGCAACACGTGGGTCTCTAATTGTACGCGGGGGTAAGAAGCTTGAGTTTGAATTGTACGACGGGCGTACTATTAAAAGAACTACGGTACCCAACTACCCAAGTACTTCCTTATTCGTGTTTCATTCCTTAAGAAAAATATTGTGTATTGCATTTTAGCGAATATATGGATAATTTGTGTGCTGTACTGGCAGCAGTAAATATTCAAAAATTAATTCGTAATCCTGAAAAACCGCTTGTAATTATTGCATAACCGAGTGAGGCGGAGCTGGTTGAGACGCGAAATTTTATTCTGGCACTAGTTCAGGAACTACAAGCGCGCGGAAGACCGAAGATATGACCCACAAACTGCCCGAAGATCCGAAGACAGCTCTGCAACCTACCCGAAGAAGAAATCTGCAACTGAGCCGAAGACCGAAGAACCTATGCAATTCATCCGAAGCCCGAAGACCGAAGAGTCTTTGGTTGGGCAGCAACCTAGCCGAAGAAGTGCCATGCAAGTTAACCGAAGCACGACGTTCTTCTGCAACCTGGCCGAAGAACTTCGCCACAACCTACCCGAAGACCTTCGTCTGAAACTGCAACCACCCGAAGACAAAAGTTTTATTAAATGGCTTAATTATTTTGTGGGATGGAAAACACGTAAGTTATTATTAAACAATCAAGAAAATCTTCGATCCAATCGCTATGCAGTAAATCTTTAAGGGTTTTCACAATGTTTGCATCAGGGAAACCAGTTAAAAATAGATTTGAGTTGTCTGCATTAATTTGTGTAGAAATGATTTTTGGGGCATGTAAACTCTTTTCGTTGTTAAGCCATTTAGTCTCTATTACCTCACACTACAAAAATTCTGTTCAGGTGTGAAAAAAATGAAATGATTTATGCAGTCTTGCAAGATTATAAGATCGATAGTAAGAACACTAGTGAGCCTTTCTTTGGTTAATGTTCAGGTACATTTCTCGATGGTAAGTATTGGCAGTATTTTATTTTTTTAATAAAAGAGTACCTTAAACTATCATCAACTGCCAAATATGGGATTCTGAAAATCCCCCCATCAGGGGTAATTTTGACTTTAAAGTGCATTTCTGGCGACATTTGCCCCTTCTGTAGCGCCCACAAAAATGGACCGATTTCGACAAAACTTTTTATTTTGGTAGACAACA